>CAKOAT010886264.1:974315-1008928 GCA_932364175.1 Eruca vesicaria subsp. sativa
AACCTTTGGTGATAACCATATTGATATTTGCAACCTTTGGTAATAACTACCTTTATGATTGCAACCCTTGGTGATTAACCATTGCAAGTGTTTATGTGAACAATCACAACTACATAAATAAAAGCTTGCAACTATTGATGATTACAACCTTTGGTAATAACCATATTAATGATTGCAACCTTTGGTGATAACCATATTAATATTTGCAACCTTTGGTGATTAAACATATTAATGATTGCAACCCTTGATTATTAACCATTGTAACTCTTTACTAACCATTGCAATTGTTGGTATTAACAATTGCAACTCTTTATTAACCATTGCAACCATTAGTATTAATTATTGCATCTCTTGGATTAACCATTGCAACCATTGGTTGCAACCTTTCATTCTCTATATAAAGGGATGTAGGCATTGGCAAATGGAGATAGAGACAGACAGAAAAAAATCAGAAACAAATAGTTAGTAAGAGAGTAAGAGAGAAATAGATTCATTGTTTAAAGATCATCAAAGATCTTTGAAGAACACATATAAACACTAAAACTTCTTTTTGTTTCTCTTGTATCTTAACCTAGAACAAGAGTGAGACTTTGATTGTCTTATCCTATAAAGGGATTTCGTGTAACCCAAAGGTTTGGAATAGGGTCGAAATACTCTTTAAGGAAAGTGACCTCGTGCGCGATTCAATCATTATCCAAGTATATAATTCACAAATTTCTGGGTTACAACCCACTTAACCAACAAATCTTCTTCCTCTTCTTCTTCGCTCTCAGCGTATTCAGACACACGCATCACAAATCCTCTACCATTCTTTGAAAAAATATTGAGATTCTTTACGACAGAGTTCATCTCAGAGACCAAGCTATGAAGATCATAAGGGATATTACTAATCTTATAGTAACTTGTCGGACAAGGAGATTCCAGACCGATTTTCATCACGAAATCAAGAGATTAATTCCACAAGAGATCGTCTCCCTCGTACCTTTGCTTCTAACTCTCTCGAATCGAAAATAATTTTCTACACCGTTACAATCTGTACGCTTCTACACGAACATGTTTTAGGCCAAGGAGGTACTTTGATATGAATAAAAAAGGAAATACTTTTAAAAAAACTTCTAGAAGGAATGAGAAAAAAAAAAGATTGGTTATAGATTACGAAATTAAAGCAGTATCACGTGTCGCAGCTTAACGCAGAGAATAACAAAAAAAAAAGAAAAAAAAAAGGAAAAAGCTTGGAGAGGCGGCCACTTAAATTTGCAAGAGTTGATTATATAGAAAGGCACATTTTGTCTTTATTACATTTAGAGACACTTCCTACTTGTGGGATACTTTGTGGTGGGACCAACGAATTTATTTGTCAAAAATGCCCTTGTGGATGGCTAAGTTGTGTCGGCTGAGTTGTGGTCGGTTTAGCTGTGTTCGGATAATTTCTTATCACAGCTCATGACTCTTGGTGAACATAAGCTTCTTCAAAGCTGGTGAGTCCTCAGCAATTCTTAAACAACAAACCTAAAAATTAACCATAAAAAAACACACTTTGCTTAGGTCTTTATCAACAATAATCCAATTCCTAAACAACAAAAACCATCCCAAAAATTTACAATTGAAACAGATTAACAAGTGGAGTTATTGTGATAAAGATGAACACTTTACCCTTTCAATTATGCTATGTGGATCAGTAGCTTGACCACGCCTAGCTCGAACCCTTGGACGGAATGATGTAGGTGGATGTGGTGCCGATGGAACTGGCTGTTGTAGTAGCTGACCATATAGAAAACCTTACATCAACATAAAACATGTAAAGGATGGAAGAGGAACACATGTACGCTCTTTTTGTTTCGAAGCGGTTCTAAATTACTTTGTTTTATGAACAAAGGTTTGGTTAATTGTGGATGTGGATACTAGCGTGTCCACAAATAAAATGGAGGATTCTTAAATTTATGGATAGAGAATCAAACCTTGATGTGTGGTTAGAGCAGTGACTCAAACGAATTGAGTGAATATTTAAGAGATTTCAAGACTCCAATCTTTAAAAGAAAAATGGATCAATCAAAACTTGAAGTGTGGACAGTATAAATCACCAGAAAGATCAAAGCTTTCTAGTTCCTACCAATGGGAATCTCTCTCAAACCAACGATCCTAACCATTGATGTGTTCATTATGATGAGCAGAAGTAGCAGCAATCTTAGCTTCATGTTCTTCATCACCCTCATGTTGCTCCACAATCCATCCCGTTTCACCGCCCCTCTTTGCTTCAGTCCAGACAAAGTGTTCCACCGCTCCAACCTCAAAACAAAATAAAAATCCAGAAAAGAAATGTTAGACCAAAGTTTTAATTTTTAGTCCAAAACTTAAAATTCTCCAAGGAAGACTTAAACGTTGATCCATTAAACAACAAGCCTACTTTGCATCTGAGCGATCTTTATCTACCTAAGTTGTTGAAATTTTAGAATGACCAAGAAAAAAAAATGAAATAGAGCTAAAGAACAAATCTCTTAGATCAATTATGTCTTTTGCTATGTATTTTTTTAACTTAAATTTCATCTCCAACGACCATTCTTTAAGAAAGTAAGATCATTGATAACTGAACATGAAAATAAAAAAATTTAAGAAATTAAACTCACTTTGTATTGATCTCGAAGCAAGAAACAGAAGAAGAAGAAGAAGAAGAATCTGAAAAGAAGTTTTGGAAAAACAACATATTTGATGTACGACCCTTCAGATTTATGAAATTAAACTCCAATAAACAAAAGAAACATCGTTTATCTTTCTCCCCACTGAGAAATACGAGTTTCTGTTTTGAAAGAAAGAAACATATATACAGATACAACCAAAGCTATGTAGCAAAATTGTTCTTGAGGATATGGATTAGGGATAATGGGCGGAATCTGGATTGGGATTGGGTAAAGGGTGGTTCTCTTGAATCGATTAGAAATAGCGAGAAAGTCGGTTCGTTTCGAAGAGACTACGGTTCATAATTTTCGTCGCATCTGAGATGAGAGTCGCGTAATTGGAATTTTAAACGGAATTAGCGTTTGTAATTTGATAAAGGGAGAGTTTGAGTTAAATCAGGTCTTGTTTGAGATAATTCTTGTATTAACGATGAAACTGGTCCTCTTTATTATCAGAGGGTATTGATGTCTTTCACACACAATAAAGTGTGTCTCAAGTGAAATGTGCCTTGAATTGTAATAAGAAAGTGAAAAAGTGGCTTGGAGATTAAAAAAATCAAATTGCAAATCGTACCGTTGATATTTTGAATTGTGTCATCAACAAAGATATAAACGGCTTATATTGTAAGCTGTTACCGTAGGGTTAAGATGCAGGAGATCATAACCAGCATTCACAAGATCTTTGTGAGATTTTTATAGAGTATTTCCACTCCATATACAAACATTATAACATATTTAGGTGTATATACTTTTTTTGATCAAAAAAAAAGGTGTATATACTTTTCATTTATTCTCCCCACAATTCGATTTATTCAAATGACTATAGTACCCCTATTTGCATCCACATGGATATCTTCTCTATTAAAAAAGAAGTACCAAATTTATCTACTTATTTAGAAGTTATGTTGGACCATGTCATTAGTTATTTAATATGACACGTTACTTAATCAATCAAAAATATATTATTTTCAAAATATCTTAATAATTAATAAGGATATTAATAATAAATCAATTTAAAAATAACAAAATCTGTTGAAAAAAATCTAACATTATCTTACCGAAAATTTTAAATAATTTTATATAAAATAAGTATTTCTTTATTTGGTTATTAAATACAATTATAAATTAACTTTAATGAAAAAAGAAAATATAAATTATATCTTTAAAAACTTTAGCTATATATTTATAAAATAAAAATATACACGCACGAATGCGCGGGTCAAACTCTAGTTTTCATTAAAACTATGCAACAAGAACTTTTATATTGTTTTGGTTAGATTTTTCATATCTTCCAAGAGATCGTTATGTCCAACAAAATAGATTCTGGCATATTTTTTTTTATCAATTACCATCCACAAAATTGATTAATTTTTCAAAATCTATCTCGTTACAGTCTCTTACTTTCCTAATTTCATCTTCGTCTTTTCAATTTCCTTTGCTATTGGTGAAGAACCTCTTAGTATTCTCGATCTCCCTATCTCGTAGCGAATATTCGCGATTGGTGAAGAAACTCTTAGTATTTGGGTTACCCATATCACACGCCTTCTAGAGTCAAGAAAATATTGAATGCCCTTGATGACTCTGAAATTGAGGCCATACGAGATTCTCCTTTCAGGAGACTGGTGGATATAGCAGAGAGACCCTCTCTTCCGACCGTTTTGGCAGATACATAATTTCCAGACAGTTGAAGGTGTTGATGAAGCATAAAGTTTTCTTTTTATTCGCTGGAAAATCTGTAATTTACACCTTTTACGGCTACGACAATAGTTAGCCATATAAATGAGGTTAGCTATCATTCTTCATTTTAGCAAGATAACTATTACCTGATCTGCAACCATTAGTTAGTATATATTTTATAGTGTGAATTGGACATCTAATCCTCAGTTAGTTTGAATACGTGTGTCTTGTCTTATACTTTGATTTTTCCTCTAATCTAGACAAATACCACTGGATCGGGTTTGTGTTGACTGCACAATTTGGCAGGTTTGCTTCTAGACTGCAATACTTCTCTCGGGACTAATGGATGATGACAAAGGAAATGCACCCCTTTTTGCTAATATTCCCATATCTTCGGAGAGAAGTTGAAAAACATTTATTGACTAAAGAGATAAGACGTTGGCCATTGACAGACCCCGCGTTGTCCCCCGGAATCACAATCAGTTTAGTTCAGGGTTTATCGCCGTCCTTCTAATTCAAACTCATGCCAAGGTTCATGTGTCTATATGCATTACGCCGAATGTTCCGGACGGCGAGGTTGAAAGACTTGCTGTCATGATTTATGAAGAAAACTTTAGATCTCTCTAAAACAAGTTTACCAATATTTTTTTGTTTATTTATTGTTGTATAGAATTTAACCAGAACACTTTTTCTCCTTGCTTATTTTGTGTGTTTATGTACTCTTGAATTCTATGTTTATACTCATACTTTTAAATTACTAAACCTTGCACGATATATTATTGTTTGTGCATGGCAATGTTATTCATATAGTGTTACACATATCATGGTAAAAAATTTATTTTGACAAAAACCCAAAAACTTAGCTTGCTACAAAAGCTACTATGATCTTGAAAACCATATGGACGAATGCATATCATGCTAAAGTTTTTATTTGATGGATACCCGAATACTTAGCTTGCTACAAAAACTACTAGGAACTTGAAAACCACATGGACGAATGCATATAATGCTAAGAAAATTATTTGACGGATACCCAAAAACCTAGCTTGCTACAAAACTACTAAGAACTTGATGACCAAACATGACGATCACGGTTAGTCACAGATCATAGTAAAAGCCTTTGCCAAAGAACTAGAATAACATCTCTATATATAATGAAATAGATATTCGTGTTTCGATCTAAACTCATTGATAGCATTTAAGTTTAGACAAAACAATTGAAAGAAACACCATTAATGCAACAGAAACAACATTTGTCGTGTTATTTATTATTGTATCCTAGATTACAGTAAAGCACTCCGATCTTACTGCAAATTCTGTCTCTTTTGTTTTAAGTCTTAAGTTTTCTTTACAGGTTTGGGAAAGAGGTCTCTGCCTCTCCGGTTACTTCCATTTATACACAATCGCAAAACAAAGCTTCCTTTATCTCTCCTCCATACACAGTATTTCTTTTTGAGGAACGGCTTCATACACAATATTTTTTTAGTTCATATGTACATGCATAAGATCTTTAGTTTGATTCGCTATTAATCTCAGAATTCTAAAATTAACCCAGAAACAAAATGATTAATATGATTTTCTAAGCATACTTTATTATGAAAATAATCAACTAACCAAAAAATATTGAACAATCTGAAGTTAGAAATAACCAAGAAACAAAATGACTAAGAGATACATAAATAGATTTTGAAAGTTAATTAGGTACATTAAGAGATGAAAGAGATTTTGGAAGTTGGTATGAATATATAAACTGAGAGATGTTGAAATCTCAGCCGCCATGAAATGTCAAAATAGCTTGTCATTGGGAATCTTCAAGTTCAAACTATATGGATATGTAAACCTTAAAGAAACTCTTCTTTATTAATCACTCAATATGCTTTAGAAAATCACTCAAAACTAAAGCTCTCATAAACTCATAAAACTCACAATAGGATACAACACTCTTGTATCTCTATTTATATAAAACCACTTTTCCTAAACTCATTAGGATTTATATATTATTTAGATAATTCTTATCTAAACTAGGATTTAGATAAATTGATGCTCAAGTTACTTTCATGTTTATCTCCAACATTCTCTTCTTTAAACTTGAATTCAACTTGAGCAATATTTTGAACTCCGATTAGTTCTCTCATTTCCTTATACTTTAACCTCCCAAGTGCTTTTGTTCAGATGTCTGCTCTTTATTCTTCTCCTGGTACATGTTGAACATCAATCAAGTCTTTCTCAATGCACTCTCTGATGTAGTGATAGCGCCTATGTATGTGTTTGTTGCGTCCATGGAAAACCGGGTTCTTAGTGAGAGCTAGAGACGATTTATTATCAACTAGAACCACTACTTTTTCACATGCTCGGCCAGTAACTTCTCCATACAAATATTGAAGCCAAATCCCTTGTTTTGCTGCCTCAGTGGCAGCCATGAACTCAGCCTCACACGATGATAATGCCACTGTCTCTTGTTTCTGTGAAGTCCATGTTATTGGACTATCATCTAGATAGAAAACATGACCAGCAGTACTACGGCCATCATCCTCATCAACAGCATGTGAGCTATCACTATAACCTTTTAGCTCAGCCTTAACAGATCGCCTGAAAACCAAGCCATAGGATGTTGTTCCCTGTAAGTATCTAAGTATCTGCTTCAGTGCATTCCCATGTGACTCCTTGGGTTGCTGCATATATCGACTCAAGACCCCAACATAGTAAGAAAGATCCGGTCTAGTGTGAAGTAGATACCTGAGACAACCTATATTTCTTCTGTAATCTTTCTTGTCAATACCTTTCTCATCCTTACCCTTTGAAGGTCGTAGACCAGGATCCATTTGTATGTGGACTGCATTACAGTCTTTCTTCTTAGTTTCACTCGGGATCTTCATTGCGTACCTCTCCTGTTTTAATGTTAATTATTCCATGCTCACTTTGACATACTTCAATCCCAAGATAATAAGTCAACTTTCCCAAATCAGTCATCTCAAACTTACTAGACATTCGCTTCTTGAATTCTGCTATGGCTTCCATATTGGTCCCTGTAACTAGCAGATCATCCACGTACACTGCAACAAGTAGAAGTTTCTCTTTGTCTCGACTACGGTATAATCCAGGTTCCTTTGAACACTTCTTGAAGTTAAGTTTCTCAAGTACTTTTTATAACTTCTCATTCCAGGCCCTGGGAGCCTGCTTCAAACCGTAGAGGGCCTTGCTAAGCTTATACACCTTCTCCTCTTTTCCTTTGATCACATATCCATCCGGTTGTGAGACATAAACCACCTCCTTTAAATCACCGTGTAAGAAGGCTGTTTTCACATCAAGGTGGTATACTTCCCATCCATTTGTTGCAGCTAAAGCCAAAAGAAATCGGATGGTCTCAATTCGAGCAACTGGAGCGAACACTTCCTCATAATCAATGTCATGCCTCTGTATATAACCTTTTGCCACAAGCCTTTGATGCTTCCATCAGCGTTTCTCTTTATTTTGAAGACCCACTTCAGACCTATTGCCTTTGCTCCATTTGGAAGATCAACCAACTCCCATGTTTTGTTCTTTTCTATTGATGCAATTTCATCATCACAAGCATCTCTCCACACCTTTTCTTCACTTGCCTCACCGTAACTCCACGGCTCATCATTAATAAGCATTAACAGATGATCACTTTCACTGTCATACTCTGTTAATAGTATGTAGTCTTCTAAGTAACTTGGCTTCTTGGTCTCTCGAGTTGATCTCCTTGGTATAACATGATCAGGTGTCTCATGATTGTCATGTGAGCCTCTGTAGTCACATATGTATCATGTTGATCTTCGTAGCTCTCATTGTTATCTTGCTCCATACCTTTGTTTCCAAATTCTCCATAGGAGATCTCAAACATTCCTGGTTCCCCATTTAAATCTTCCTCTGTTCTACTCCAACTCCAGCCTTGATTCTCGTCAAACACTACGTCTCTGTTCACTACAATCTTCTAGCTTAGAGGATCAAATAATCTGTAGGCTTTAGATCCAGGTTCTGTTCCAAGGTGAACTAGTTTTCTTGATCTATCATCAAGCTTTCTCAAGTGTCCACTGTCTATTTTAGCATAACACAAACAACCAAAAATACGTATATGCTCAACATTTGGTTTTTTCTTCTTGAACACTTGATAGGGAGTCTCTGTGACCAAAGCTCTCGTTCCTACATGATTGATAAGGTATGTAGAATGCCTTACAGCCTCCCCCATAAATAATTTGGCACGCTCATGTGTTTAAGAACACTTCTGGTCATCCCCAAAAGGGTTCTGTTTCTTCTTTCAACTACTCCGTTCTGGTGAGGCGAGTATGGGGCAGTAAGATGCCTAGTGATTCCAGATTTTTCACAATACTCTTGAAATTCTCCAGAACAGAATTCTCCACCACGATCCGTTCTAAGCGTTTTGATCTTAGCTCCTGTTTCCTTCTCTACCGTCTCTTTGAACTTTTTAAACTTATCAAACGCCTCTCCCTTCTCTTTGAGCAAGATTGACCACATATAACGGGAATGATCATCTATCAACACGAATATATATCTGTTCTTGGCAGGTGTGGAAGGGGTGATGGGTCCACAGAGATCCCCATGTATGAGCTCTAGTATCTCACTTGCACGGTATGATGTTGCCTTAGGAAACACTCCTCTTGTTTGCTTGCCAAGAAGACATGATGAACATGTCTCTCTCTCGACCTCTATTTTGGAATTCCTACCACAAGCTCTCTTTTAATCATAGTCTTCATTGTTTCTCTGGAAATGTGGCCTAACCTTGCATGCCACTTATCAGCTTCGCTAGAGATTATGGTTTGAAGACATCTCGTACCAGTGCCTTCCATAAGAACTTTGTGTAACCTGTTTCTTGACCTCTTAGCCTTTGTGATAAGTCTCCCATCCTTATCGTGTAGCATTAGATAATCTTCCTTCATCCTTACCTTGCAACCTGACTCGGTGGCTTGGCATAAACTGATAATATTGCTCTTTAGATCAGGTATGTAATACACATCAGTTAAGATTATTCTTTTCTCTCCATCCTTCATAAAGAATAAAACTGAACCTTTCCCCTTGATATCAATGTGTGAGTCATCACCAAAACGCACTTTCCCAGTGATAGTCTCATCAATTCTTGAAAAATAATCTATGTTTCCAGTCATATGATTGCTCGCACCATTGTCTAGATACCAGACGTTTTCTCCTGCTACACTTGTCTCGAAATCTTGCAGATTCATGTTATTTTCGTTTAGGAATATTATCTCATGCATTAACAAGTCTTCAGCTTCTTGTGTGTCTTCGTTTCTAGTTTCTTGAGCTTCCTGCAGCTTGAGTAGTCTATCAGGACAATCCATGGCGAAGTGGCCGGTTTTGTCACACCTGAAACAGGTGATCTTGGATAGGTCACGGTCATAGTTGTAAACATAACGTCCACGACCTCTCCCTCTACTAAAACGTCCACCTCTGCATCTTCCATGTTTTTGTAGCTGTTGGAATCACGGCTTTGTGTCTCATTGTTAGCATACATCAGCTTAGTTTGATTGTCTTGTGTCTCCTCTTCTTCTTCAGCTACTCTATCCTCATACGCTTTCATACGTCCAATAATATCTTCAAAGTTCATGCTATCTAGGTCAAGCATTTGTTCCACAGATGCCACAATATGCAGATATTTCTTTCTTGGAAGACACCCAAGAAACTTTCTCACCATCTTGCCTTCTTCAACAATCTTTTCCTAATGCAGCTGATTTAGATGAAATCTCAGATAATTTACAGCAAACTCATCAATTGTCTCTGTATCTTTCATCTTAAGTCGGTCAAACTCTGTCATTAGGGTTTGCAAACGTGCCTCTCGAACTCGATCAGCCCCCATATACCTAGTTTTGATGGTGTCCCACACCTCTTTTGCCGTATCCAATCCTCCTACTTGAAGAACAAGAGTCTCAGGTATTGATTGGAAAAGTAAAGCTTTGGCCATAGTATTTTTCCTTTTATCTTCTATCTTGTCTTCCACGGCTTACCATACCTCATGAACCTCCAACAAAAGTTTGACCCTTATGGTCCAGACCATGTAATTGGTTGCGGTTAACATCGGACAAGTTATAGACGTGGTTCCTCCTTCATCTCTAGGTTTAGCAACAGCTGTAATATCTCTCATGATTTCTTCAAGATCGATTCCACAAGCTCTGATACCAAATCAAGTTCAAACTATATGGATATGTAAACCTTAAAGAAACTCTTCTTTATTAATCACTCAATATGCTTTACAAAATCACTCAAAACTCTCATAAACTCATAAAACTCACAATAGGATACAACACTCTTGTATCTCTATTTATATAAAACCACTTTTCCTAAACTCATTAGGATTTATATATTATTTAGATAACTCTTATCTAAACTAGGATTTAGATAACATGATGCTCAAGTTACTTTCATGCTTTTTTTTTTTTTTCATGTTTATCTCCAACAAATCTTTGGTGAATAATGGGGGTGTGTTCGAAAATTATGATAATGGTTCATATCTTATTCGATTTTATCTGGATTCATTAGAAGAAGAACAAGGAAGCAGAAGAAGACGATGACATACAAAAACATGTTTTCATCACAAAGGGACATATTGGTAAATTGCTTACTCTGACACCAAAAGTGAAGCACACTTGACCACTGTTCAAGGTATTCTCCTAAATTCACAATTATTTCGGGGTTTTGGCCTAATTGACTCATTTTTATATTGTAAATAACGCGGCAAGGAGAGAGAGAGAGAGATAGAGCGGTGGAGTCGTAACTCGTAAGTTTGTGTAGGAGAACCTACTCTGGATAACGGAGGTTAATGCCTGCTGGCTCTTGAAGTAATCGAAAGATCTTTGTGATGCTGACTGATTCCGATTTTTAGGGTTTTTTTTCTTCGTTTCGATGTTCCCTGTTGCTTTTGTGCTGAATCAGATTGGTTTTGCGTTGTTCTTGAGTATTATTGCTTGATGGAGACGAATTGATCTTTCCGATCGATTTTGAGTTTCTTTCGATTGAAATCTGAGATAAATTTAGGCGACGATTAATGTTGTTCAGTTTCAAAGGGGATTTGAGAATTGGTTATGCTGTTAGCATAAACTGGGACCTACTCGGTCTTTCATTGATAGCAATTAGGGCTTCCAAGAGCTGTGGCTTGCGTGTTTCCTTCAAAATGTCTTCTCTAGTTATTGTTTCGTTCTGATCTTGATTTATGGGTTGATTATCAGGTTATGGAACAAGTTTACATCTGCTCAGGCTGCTACCACTTTCGGGTTTTCTCATTGCATGAAGCTCTCGATTGGCGGTTTCTTGCTCGCTCTGATTTCCTTACTGCCTCTTTCCTGAACTGCACTTAGCTGTTCTGTGATCTTTATGGAAAAGTGTGATGCAAATTTCTGAGTCAGGTATGCATTTTCTTTTTACGAAACCAATTGATATTTGCATTTTTAGCTTTATTTCTAATATATTTGGTTTTTATTTTTAAATTTAATTATGTCAGCTAAGAAAATAAGATGTTTTTTTTCTTTTTGGAGTATGAATAGATATGGAAATTTAGAGAAAGGAATAAAACTGTTATAAAATAAAAAATTACAAAAGCTCAAAAAAAAAAAAAAAAAAAAATAACTCCAAACTTATATAACTCCTTGATTTTCTTTTGTTTCATATTTATGGAAGCATGATTGTTTGTGTGGCATCTTTTTTTTGTGCAGGGCTGATGTCTTCAAGACTTCAAGTCATCCTTAGCATAGTCCTTGAGTCTCATCTAAACCTTTGTCCCTACAGTTTCAAAAGTTTCTTATGGGAGCTGACTGAACAAGGATGTATCAGTTTCTGGCATGTCGTAGCTTTGATAAGTCTTTTCCTCGAGTCTTGAGTGAATTGTCATGAGCGTGGGTTTCTTACCCAGCACATTCCTTCTTCTTGGTTCTTTGTGTCGTCCAGTTCGCAGTATGTTTTGCGTTCTTCTCTTGGTGTCTTTCTTTTGCCTTGATGGTCAACCAATTTATTTTCTAAGTAAATAACGGTTAGCCGGAGAATCTTTGAGTTTTCTGGCATACGAAGAACGGAACAAGTGGAAGATTGAAGTTACAGATATATTTCAGAAGTTGTTTACAAACAAAAACTAAAGAGGATCCTGTGTTTAACCTAGAGCCATGGAGAGGTGGGTTTTGAATTTCTCTATCTGTTCTCTATCTTTGGCTTTAGACCCTTGAGCTATAATTTATGTTTCCTTTTCGATGCCTTCTGTAACTGTAGGTATAATTTAGTCAAAGAAGTTGGTAATGGAACTTTTGGGAATGTTTGGCGAGCTGTCAATAAACAGACGGGTGAAATTGTAAGTTGGTTTCTTAGAGATCAAATTTTCTATAGTATTGTTGCTTGATTTTTTTTGGGGGTTGCAATTAAAAAAATGAAGAGGAAGTATTACTCTTGGGAGGAATGTGACATGTGTTAATCTAAGAGAAGTGAAGGTATTGTATCTCCTTTACTCCAAATGCTATCAGTCTTTCTTTGTGTATGTTTGCTGATCATCTCTTTTTCATACTAGTCTCTTAGCAAAATGAATCATACAAACATTCTGAAGCTGAAGGAAGTCATCCGCGAGAATGATAACCTATACTTTGTGTTTGAGTACATGGTATACTTCTTGCTACTTTTTTGTTTGATCTTTGTTCCTTAGTTGTTTCTTCTCCAGTGCCCTTACTATTCTTCTTGTTCTTGCTCGAGCAGGAGTGCAATCTTCACCAGCTTATGAAGGATCGCCCTAAGCTTTTTGCAGAATCTGATATCCGTACTTGGTGCTTCAAGTCCTTCAAGGTCTTTCTTACATGCATCAGTGTGGATACTTTCACCGTGATCTTAAGCCAGGTAATTGATACCCTTGAGTTACCAATGAATATCAGCACATGTGAAATATTTTGTCAAGTTAACCCCTCTCATAGTTAAATATTTTGTCAATGAAACATGTGTATTTTTTTCTGATGCAGAAAATCTATTAGTCTCTAAAGATGCCATTAAAATTGCTGATCTCGGCCTGGCCCGGGAGATTGCTTCGAGTCCACCTTATACAGAGTATGTCTCGACACGCTGGTAAGGTTCACTTCCCTGATCTGTTGAAATGAGTCCTTAGGAAAATCACTCTTTAATTAGTTCAATGGTTCATCTCGTCCTTAGTGGCCGCTAAATTCTGTGCTCTAACAGGTATAGGGCACCTGAAGTACTTCTACAGTCATATGTTTACACGTCAAAAGTTGGTTAGTGTTCTCAAAATTCCTACAAAACGAAGTCCTTCAATATGGTCTTGGTCCATTTATTAACACTGGAGTTGTGTTTCAGATATGTGGGCAATGGGCGCTATTCTGGCTGAGCTGTTGTCTCTTCGCCCTCTTTTTCCTGGAGCTAGGTATATATCTAATGGTGTTCATTCCTGATTATTTATATTGTGAATAAGATCCTGATATAGCAAAATCTCTGTTTTAATGTGTGCAGTGAAGCAGATGAGATCTATAAAATCTGCAGTGTGATAGGTAGCTCAACTGAAGAGACATGGGTGGAGGGGCTTAATCTTGCTAGTGTCATCAGTTACCAATTCCCTCAGGTAAAATTTTTGCACAAATGTATCTAGGGAAAGAAAAGCATCGTGGATTTTTGTAATCTTAGGATACTAGTGATGATCTGTATTTTATCTTGCAGCTTCCCGGTGTACACCTTTCAAGCTTAATGCCATATGCTAGTGCAGAGGCGGTTAACCTTGTTGAGCGGCTATGCTCATGGGATCCCAACAACAGGCCGACTGCTGGAGAGGCTTTACAGCATCCGTTCTTTCAGAGTTGTTATTATGTTCCACCATCTCTCCGTGCCAAAACGTCTGCTGGGCAGAGAGGGTCTCTCGAGCATTAGCAGAAGCAATCCGTCAAGAGGTTACCGGCGACTTTGACTAATACTGCTAATAACAAGCCGTTCAACAGTTATGCTACTGCAAAAGCGAATGCTCCTCCTTTTGGCGCTTGTCAGACCCAGACGAAGCAGGAGATAGCTAATAAGATTAACCAGGAGACAGCATGGAACAACAAAGCTATGGGCAGTTACCATGTCAGAGATGCTAAGTATATACCATCTCCTGGAAGGAAGAGTCCTTGTAAGTAAAAATCACATGTTTTTTTGTTATTTCTATTCTCATGGTTTGATTATTCATCTGAGGGAAATCAAATGTATGCTCTTTTGCAGGCTCTATGAACAAGAAGTGGGCCATTCCTCGGGGGCCTTCAGAGACTGCAAATAAAGTGGCAAATGCAGCGGTGAGCGGAGGAAGATGGAGGCAGAGGCAACAACAACCGGCAATGAAGGCAGGTTGGGTGGGAGAAAGTGGTAACATGTTCCTCAGACCTACACACCCTCCAAATTCCTACTCTAGGAGAATCGCCGGTTAAAGCTCTTCAAGACAGTATCTTGTAAAATGAGTCAATCATCATCATCCTATCCGAGAGTCCAAAGTCATGAAGACCAAGCTATGTATTTTTTTTTGTTTCCCTTTTTCAAAAACTTGTTGCATGTTCATGGAACTTGTTCCCTCTGTACTGACTTTAATGCTTTTGGTCATGGCTTGACTAATATGTATGACAGTATGAGAAATACTTTTCATTTCTCAACAATGTTCTTGGCTTTGAACCTTGATGAATGAAATTAGACCACCCTTCCAAGTCTTTTAGTATAGTAGTACCTACCGTGAATCCATTTCAATTGTTTATCGTAAGGTTGATTTAATCCAATTTCTTTCGTTTTGAAGCATTAGTAGGCAGTGTTTGGCTGCTGATGAAAAGTTGTTTGGCGATTTGATATTTTGTTTTTAATCTGCCATTTGTTCGTTTGATTTCACTAGATTTTGATTGTGTGAGGCTTTTTCTTTCATAAGTCGCGTTTGAAGATGAACATAGTTACTTCACCGTTTAGAATATGTTAGTGACCGATTGTGTTAGTGGTCTCAATGGCGGCTAAAACCATTCTTCTTACGGCTTCTTATAAACAGATATTCTTCTCTCAACAGATCATTGTGTTCCGGCCAGAAAGGCCCCCTTATGTCCGTCTAAACATCACATTGCAGGTCTTATCAGCAAATATGTGAGCAATAAAAGATATTTGGCAAAACGTGCAGTAGATATCAAAAAGTTATCACAAAAGCATACAATGCATCATCATCTCTATGCAAAATAAAGTTCATGGTTTTGAGCACAAAGAAGTCATGGTTGAGCAAACGACATCAAGAGGTTCCATCATAAAACATACAATGTCAACAACACTTCTTATGCAGAAAAGAGTTCATAGTTGTGCAGAGAAAGTAGAAGAACTACATGCAAGATTGAATACGTAACCCGGGAAATGAGTTTTATTCTGATCACTTGCCTATAATGAGTTTAGCTCTGGCATCCCCTTTGTTGATCTGGAACTGATCCGTTAACCCAAAGTGAGCCATTAAAAGCCAAACAAAGTTGATAAGCTCACCACCTCTACTAAGCTGCTCCACATGAGCCGTAGAATCACAGTGACACGCTGCATAACAGAGAAGTTCCACCCACACTTTACTCAATATGTCCCATTTGTCTTTCCAGTACCTTTCCTCCAGCTGCATCAAGTCTTTAGCTAACCTGCTTGCATCAAACAACACAGACTTGCTTCTATCTCCCTTAACACCCATTGGATCAATATCACTACTGACGTCAAGGATCGTCTTGCTAGCTATCTTCACATTTCTAACATTCTCAATATGCCTCCTGTGGAAGAACTTGTCAGCTTCAGCCATCGTGTCTCTGAACCTGATCTTCCCAATTCCAGCAACCTCGGACATGAGACCAGGTTGCATGATCAGGAGATACATCACGTAGTCTGAAATGATTTTGCTGAACTCACGGTTGCTGTAATGCTTACATTTATCATATCCCTCAGGGATAGTCTCTTCTTCCTGCTGGTAACATAGCTCTGTTGCAATGTGCCACATCAAAAGACTCTGATCATAATCAAAGTTTGTGACATAACCCACCAGTTTCTCCCTGTCTGCATCCTCTGGAAGGTTGTCTCGCAACGTCCACTGTCCTCGGGCCAAAGATATCCTTTTAGCATTCTCAGGACTGTCTCCAAACTTTGACTTGTATTTAAGCTCATTGAACATGAACGCCCAGAGCTCTTTAGTCATAGGCTCTCCATGTACAAAGAGCGTCTTGTAAACCCTATCAAGCACATCCGAGATGTCGAAGAAATCGCTGAACTTATCCCACACAAACTTGATGAAATGAGGAATGCGAGATAGGAAACCAAAATAGAAAGGGTAGATAGTACTACGAGCCCAAGGATGTTTTCTGGATGTCTCATTGACTTTGTGGCTGATCCACTTGTGCACAGCGTTGATCAACGTAGCAACCCATCCACCAAGAGTTTGGATGATAAAGTTGAGCTTCTCAAATGGGTAAGTGAAGGCACTCCATGCGTAGCGGCGAAGTCTACCTCTTGCGTCATGGATCCTCTCTACCTCTGCATTTGTGGCGTATGCTAGGAAGTTAAACACGTTAATGCTTCCACACCATCTCCTGAGGAAGAATCCAGTCGTAAGCACCTCATGCTTTGAACACTCATCATCACCTTCCTTGTTACACTGATAGTCACCTTTCTCGTGGCACTTTTGCATCGTCCAACTAAGCTTTCTCAAACTAAGTAGCCAGTTGAAAAACCGATCTTTCAACGATAGTTCTTCGTCCGGGTTGTCCTTCAAGGTGCTCAGTGCAGCACACGTCCAGTCAGAAAACAGAAACAAGAGTATGGATATAAGATCCAAAGCTAAGCCAACTGCAAACAGCGTGTAGCTAACCACTACGTCAGCTCCATGGAAGTCTCGTCCTTTGTTTGGTCTCTTGTCAAAGAGAATGAAAGCTGCCACTAGGGTCCCTGAAGCAACCACCCGTGATATAGTTCCAATAACGGTGTGAAGAACAGCTACCTTGGTGAACAGAGCATCGTAGAGGAAGCCAAGCTCGACTTCAATGATCCTCAGAGCTTCCTCGGGATCTGTTAAGTTCTCAAAGATCTCTAGGCTCTCGTCACGCTCCCTGAAGCTGAAGATAAGGTTGACTACAAGGCCCTTGAATGTGTTGAAGAACTTGTAAGCATACTGAGCAATCTCAAGATCAGTCAACCGACTCTTTTCTTTTTTTCTACTCTCCGAGGCTTGTGCTGGATGCACCAACTTCTTAGGCCTATTCTCTTTATCCGGCTCATCGATCAGAATGATCTTTGTTGGTAGTCTTGCCTCTTTCTTGGCCTTGTATTCCTCCATGAGCTTCGCGTAGTTTGGTCCTGGATCTGGTGCTTGAATCATAGAGTCCCTAAACTTGTCCAAACTAGCACTATACAAAGCCGTTGTCCTTTCTAGATACTTTATAGTCCCAGAGATAAACACTAAGAGTATTATCAACCAGAGGCTATTTGGGAGAGACTGAAGAACGACATAAACACCAGCAATAGCCTGAAAGACAAGACCAAAAACATGTCTGAGCCAAAGAGCGTTGTCTTCAAGGGCAAAAGCTGTGATTGTGTCTGGTCCACCAAGATGTAAGAGCAAGAAGGGTGCCCATAAGGCCATGAGCTTCTTGTCCTGCAGAGGGTCATCTTTTTTTGGTTCCTTACCTTGGTTCTTGGAGATGAGACCAACGGCGAAATTAGCAGACCAATCTGCTAAGAGATAAGATGACCAGACGAGCATGATCAGGAGCCTTCTTGGCGTGCGTTTCCTGAGAGGTGAGAAGCATATGAGAATTGCTTGGAGGCTAAGGCTCAGAATGATTGCTCCTCTTATGTTCCATCTGTCCCACACATCTTTGATGTGTTTTGGTATCACTTCCACCATTGTTGCTCTCTCTCTTTGGAAAGAAAAGACAAGAGCTTCTTACTTTTCTCTCTCTTGATGTGGTTTTTTTCTTTTGTACTCTCTTTCTTTCTTTCGGTTACTGAGATTTTTTTTTTCACAGATTGGCTTAGAGAAATTTGGGGTCTGTGAAATGTTGTTGGGAAGCCATTGATGCTCTTTTTTACTAGAAACCTCAAACCCTCTAATGACTCGGGAAAGAGATGACTCAGCGACTCACTCAGGTCTAGCTGTTCTGTTTTTTTCTACGAGTTAATAATATACTATTTTGCATTTTTGTACGTTTATTGCAAATTGTTTATAAAAAAAAAAACTAGTCGTTATTCGCATAGTAAAAATCATCTTTTTAAATAAAAAAAAATTCTTTGGAATAAAAAATCTTTCTTCTTCTTTTTAGAGAACTTCGGCTAATTGGTCTTTGTTTATAAACATGAGGAATAATAAAATAAAAATATGACAGCTGTTGGTAACAATAATTAAAGTTAATATATCAGAAGTTGAGCTCGCGTCGTTTAAGGATAATACATAAATCAACTAAAATCCAGTTTGAATCTTTAATCTATACTATTAAAACTCCTAGGAATGTGGTTATTTTTTGTTTATAATAGAAACTATCAGTATATTATTTGAAGACTGCCCCCTCGTTAGTCTTATCTTTACTCCAGTCTGTTCCTATTTTTAATTGTTTGTTCTCCGTTTCGATCAGTTTAACGTTTGTGTCGCACTTTCCTGAATTCCTGTAATGCATTTCGATCATTAGGAGAGTTGTCTTATGGATCTCAGGAACTAACCAAGCTCACAAGAACGAATGTATCAGCCAAACATAAGATAAACAAGAAGGTCGTAAGCTACAATGCAGTGCAGGTGATATAATTGCTGCTAATGATACAATAGATGCAAACAGTTCAAGGCACTATTACTCTTTAATTTGAAACAACAAAAGAACACAACTGAAGCAAATAGGGGAAACTAATGTTGCTGCCGATTTATTCGAGGATCACTTGCCTATAACCAGTTTGGCTCTAGCATCTCCTTGGTTGATCTGGAACTGATCTCCTAGTCCAAAATGAGCCATCAACAGCCACACAAAGCTAATGAGTTCTCCACCTTTGCTTAACTGAGCTGCATGTTCTATAGCGCCACACTTAGTTGCTGCATAACAAAGCAACTCAACCCACACTTTGCTCACTACTTCCCACATGTATACCTCTCCCTTGGCCTTCTTCAAGCCATCCTTTAATTCGGGAAGCTTTTTTAAACCCTTAAGCTCTTTGGCCAACATGCTCCCATCAAACAGCACCGACTTGCTTCTATCACCTTTCACGTCAATAGGTTCAGCTTTTGCCGGTGCGGTCACAGATAAAATCGCCTCACTAGCCTTCTTTATGTCTCTGTATTCAATATGCCTCCTATCAAAGAACCTCTTAGCCTCCTCGCATGTGTCCCTGAACCTTATCTTCCCAATACCAACAACAGCTGACATGAGAGTGGGTTGCATCATCATGAGGTACATCATGTAGTCTGAAAGGATTTTACTAAACTCACGGTAACTATGACTCTCCGCAGTGGCTTCTTCTGATTGGTACAAGAGCTCAGTTGCAATATGCCACACAAGAAGACTCTGATCATAGTCCATTTCCATCACATACCGTAGAAGCTTCTCACGTTTTTTCTCTGTCTCTCTGTCTTCACCTTGAATGTCTCGCAGACTCCAGTCACCTCTAGCTGAAGAGACCCTCATGGCGCTTTCCGAGTCGTCGGCAAACCGGGATTTCTTCAAAACCTCTCCAAATATATGCTCCCACAGATCAAGAGTAACACGATCACTTGATGTGAAGATAATCTCCTCAAGCTGAGCTTGTATCCCAAAGAAGTCCATGAACTTTCTTATCAGATATCCAAGAAGATGAACAATGAAGAACGTCCAGTAGATCCAACTCCTAATATAATCTTCTTTTAACCATTTTCTGTTCTTGCACAAGACACTTATCTTATTGTCAAACCACTTGTAAACATTATGACCTGCTTGCTTTACACCGTTGAAACAGAATCCTATTGCTTTTCCAATGGCTCCGAAGACATATCCAATGCGAAAAACCTCGATAAACCAGTCGAAGGACATGTGTATGAAACCTTTGGTGTGATGGATACGTTTCGGCGTTATCCAAAGGCAGTATTCTAGCAAGTTGTGAGAATGAACGTACTCTGACCACCTTCGTATCATAAAGAAAGTGTCAAGCACTTCATGACTGCTCGTTTTGAAGCATTTGTACTTAGCCGTCTTCAAACCCCTGGCTCCAAGAATCCAGTTAAGAAACTTGTCGAACCCGGTGTCTGGATCATCCACCTCGTCCTTCATCTTCCTCAGCCTGACAAAGGTCCAGTCAGACAGACAGAACATGATAAGAGCAATGCAATCCAGAGCTATCCCTCCTATCAGCAATGCATAAGTAAGGCCAACGTCGAATTCACCGTAGTCTTTCTTCTCCGTGTATTGGAAGATGCGGAGAGCTGCTATAAGGCATCCAAGGGCAATGAACCTGAAGATGAGACCTATGAGATTATGCAGAATCTCAGCTTTTGTGTAAAGAGCTTCATAGATGAAGTTAAGCTCAACCTCCAAGATTCTTAGAGCTAAACCTGCTGTCAGCTCGCTAAAGAATCGCTTGCTTTCAGCTCTTTGTTGAAAGGTGAAGATGAGATCAACCACAAGACCTTTGAAGATGTTGAAGTACTTATAAGCATACTGGAGAATATTAAGCTCGGTGAGATTGTCTGGCTTAACTTTAGCACCGGCTTTGGGATCTTTCTCAGGCTCTTCAATCTTGATGATTTGCGTAGGCATCCTCATAACCTTTTTAGCCGCGTATTCCTCCATGAGCTTCGCGTAGTTTGGTCCAGGATCAGGCCGTTGGATCATGGAGTCTTTAAACTTGTCAAGACTAGCCAAGTACAAGGCTAATGTCCTCTCAACATACTTGATCACTCCTGTTGCAGAAACCAGCAAAATGGGTCTCCATAGATCGTTTGGTAACGACTGTAAGAACACGTAGGCGGTTGCGATTGCTTGAAAGGCAAGACCCAACAAGTGCCTGAGCCAGAGCTCGTTATCTTCAAGCGCAAGGGCAGTGATTGTATCTGGACCACCTAGATGCAAGAGCAAGAAAGGAACCCAGAAAGCTAAGAGTTTATTGTTCTTTTTAGGTTCTCCGGGCTCTGGATCGTCTCCTTGACTATCAGAGATTTGACCGGCGGCGAAGTTGGCTGCCCAGTCGGCAAGAAGATAAGCTGACCAGATGAGAGAGAGAAGAGCCTTTCTGGAAGTGCGTTTTCTTTGAGGTGCAAAGAAAATGAGAAACGTTTGGAGGCTGAGACTGAAGATTAAAGTTGTTCTGATACTCCATGCGTCCCAGATGTCTTTGATAGGCTCTGGGATTGCTTTCACCATCTTGAAACAGAGTTAATTCCTAATCGTTAATCTAGACAAGAAATGATGGTCTTTGAGAAAAAATACAGAAGCATCTAAAGATGTTTTGACTTGTTTCTTTGTCTGGTTAATTTTTTTTTTTTTTTTTTGTTGAGTTATTCTGTGCAGACAGCCATTGGCAGCCTCTTGGATACCAGAGGTTAGTCAAAAACTGTTCATGGCTTTCAAGTCTTTCTTTTATGTTTTCTCTTTTTACATTTTGCACAAACATTTATTTTGCACGATATTTATAAAAATTATATGATTCTTGTTTATCGTTAATTTGTTTCGTTTTTTATACTAATTTGCCAATTCAGAAAGGGTTAAAACACTGATTTAATTTTAAACAAAACTCCACTGGTTGGTCCCTTGAAAATCAAAAGGTGGGTAAAGTTAAAAAAAGAAAGTGAGAGGTGGGGAAAGGGATATATGCTATTTAAACTACATTTAAAATACCTACATACTAGGTGATTTTCCCGTGCTCATGCACGGATATAAATATTCATAAAAATAAAATTTTATAATAATTGATTGATATTTAGTTTTAGTTTTGTATCAATTTATATGTTATATTAATAAATATTATATTATTCTAATTATACATATGACTTTGGATATATTATTGTCGGTTTAGTTATTTTTTGGATCAATAGTTGGTTTAGTTATCAATTTGGCTATAATATTTTTTATTGTAAATATAATAAACAATGATTAATTTTCTTATTTTTATTTCGGTTGGTTATTGTCTTAGATATGTAAATATATTATAGTTAAATTATATATAACTTTATATATATATATATATATTGTGCTTAAACTAAAATAAATAATAAGCTGAAGTGTTTGATTCAAAATTACATAAATGAATATAATGATAATATTTTGAAGTCTCATGCCTATTTATAAATTGTACAAAAGAATAAATTGTAATTGGTTAATATTTCCTTTTTCTTTTTAATATGATTTGAGTCAACCTCTAATTTATATGTATAAAATTAAATAGATTATTATTACTATAAAATTATATGTTCTTATTATAGTTAGATGTTTAATTTTGGATATAAATTAGATTAGTCAAGTCATTCATGTTGTGAGTATATTGAGTTAAAATTGAAGTATAATTACTTTTTATTTTAGTTAAGTCCAATAAAATTAGTTATATTTATCTCTTAAATATACATGTATTGTCATAATATTTATTTATTCCTTATTTTAGGTAAGTCAAATCAAATTAGTTTTATTTATCGTTTAAATATACAAGTATTTTCATACTATTTATCAAATTATATGTTGATTTCTAAAAATATTAGAAAATAAAGTGTAACTGATAAATTTTGGATGTTCATGAACATATATACTTTATTATTTTGAAAATATATTATATGTTATTTAAAAATATATATTAATGGGGTATATTACTATTTTGTGAATTTTCTTTTTTAATAAAGTCATATTATATACATATATTTTCGTTTTTAAATCTGTTTTAAAATTTTAGAAATATTTCTTTTTTATTATATATGTTATTTGGAAAAAGTAAAAAAGAAACTAAATAAAAAAAATTAATAATAAATTTAAAATCTAACAATTCATTAAGGGTATCTATGTAATCAACCATCGCGAGAGTTAACGTGAGCGCGACACGTAGGAAACTGACTTCTCAAATAATATTATAGAGATTTTAAATCAATATGTTTGGATCCTTTTGTAAATTTTCTCTCTTGTTTTTGTTTTCTAATTAAATAGATATCAAGTATGAGGTTCTCTAAGCCTGCCCCAGAACTTGGAATGAAAACACTTGTCTAGCTCTCAGACAAAAACCAAATTCTGCCCATGTGAACACTAGTTAATTCTCCAAGAAACACGTAAAAGTACATTCACCCTATATAACTTCAAATCCAAGTAGGATATGCTTTTGTAATTTAACAAGACTTTTCCACATCTTGTCATGTGACGACAAAATTGCAGGAAACTATGTTGGCATTCATTTTCTATTGCTACGTATTTAATATGAGCAGAACAGCAGGAGCATTATTACTTGAGATAGCTGGATGTATTGTATTAAAAAACTACATAAATAAATAAATAATGGTAAAGTTGGCCTATTTATTGAACATATTGATTGTATTTTTATCTCGACGACTTTTTGTGCCAAAACTGTTCGACGACTTCAAAACATTGGTCCTTAATTAATTATTTTCTTAATATCATGTAATATATTGATATCTGTATCAACGTGGGGTGGGGACAACGTTTGTGCTGTTTATATTTTCGTCCTATTTATACACTTCTCTAGTTAAAGGATGCAGCTGGAATGTATTTTTTTTGGAATAAAAACTTCATGTATGCTTAATTCATGTGTATTCTAAAAATTGTTTATTTTTTGCCTTTATTTTATACATAGTTGCGATTTTGCCTATATTCATATTGCAATTTTTATTCAAAAGAAGTTAAGGAATACACTTTTGAGTTCGTGGTAGGAAGGGTTTAAACTCCACACAAAATTCTAATTTTTAAGTAAACATAATAATTTCCAGCTTAGCGATTTGATTGAAATGTGTCTCTAGATTTTTTTTGAGATTATTTGCTGTTATATCCTTTTAGGATCCGAAATTAGGCGATTACTCATGACGTGATTTAATCAAAATTAATGATCAAAATGACCTTTCTCATTTCTCGGCCCTACTCCCTAGTCATGTTACTGTAGCCTCACGCATGCGGTTGTAGCAGACAACTTTCTCTTTAACCACAAACCATATTTACTCATTTATGTTACAACCGTCCACTTTTGAATTTTAAATTAAATTCGAATTTTATTTTTTGTCAAGCACTTTTAGTTCCAACACGAAACTGATTTTTCAGTTCCCCTTTTCAGTTATGCAAAAGAAACTGCAAATCTCATTCTTCATCAACCGTTAATTCATTTGTTTTTCTCCGAGTGTGCAATGGAAGATCTGATACTCCCTCTCCGTATATTCTCTTGCGGTGATGAACCAATCGGTGAACGAGTCAACTCGTATCACATGACTTGGAGAACCGAGTCGCTTATTGAGTCATTAGACGAGGAAGAGATGGAATTCTTGAAGAATTCTCAGTTTTCCAAAATTCTAGCTTTAGACGAAAATCCTCCTTTTTCTGGTGCTTTTGGTCATTTCATTTTGGTGAGGATGCTGAAGACGAAGAAGAAGTACGAGATATGGTTGATTTTCGCCGGAAGACCAATCAGAATTTCTCTTAGGGAGTTCGCCATTGTTACTGATCTTAATTAATTGCAACCGGATTCCTACTCAGACACGGAAAAGAAGAAAGAACCCTCTCAAAGAGAAACTATATTGGAACGAGTTGTTTGGCTCTCTTAAAGCCTGTTTTGTCGACACTGTTATCGAGATGCTCAAGACCCATAAGGTGAAGGATAGGAACACGAGGATCAAATTTGTATGTCTAGCAATTACAGCTTCATTCCTACTTCCATCTTCTCACTCTCCGAAAATTATTCCTGAGCATGTCGAGTTAATTAGGGATATAGATGAATTTATTTCTTACCCATGGGGACGGATTTCTTTTGAACTTGTAACATCAACCTTACTGAAGAAGGATGCAGTTGCCCTCGCTCAAGACTCTTTCGCATTAAGAGGTTATGTTGAAGCTATTTAACTTGTCATGATCGCTGCTGTCCCTGCTTTGAAAGAAGAAGTCATCACCAATGCCCCTGTTGTTGTTGTTGAGTCTGATAGTGAGAGTGAGAACCCGCCGGAGGAGGAGCAAGTTGTTGGAGATGCTTCTGGCAGTTTGGAGAAGGCTAACTCCACTACAAGAAAACTAAGCCTTTACTAGGAAATTTTACTAGGAAAATTGTTCCTCGTAAAATTACTAGGCCCTTACTTCGGTTTTACGAGGAAATCAAATTTCCTCGTAAGATCCTCGTAAACTTATGAGAAACCGATTTCCTCGTAAGCTCCTCGTAAAGTTACTACGATCTTACGAGGAAAAAAGTACATTTCCTCGTAAACCCGTAGTAACACTTTTCCTCGTAAAGTCATAGTAAGTCTTTACTACGAAATTAGGAGGAAAGAGTTTTGTTACTACGAAATTAGGAGGAACTGGATAGAAAATATCGAATTTAAATCAAAAACGTGTTTTGTACCTACTTTTCTTAGCAATTTCCTAGTAAATGCTCAGATTCAAAAATTTCTATAAATACCACCTTACGTGATTCATTTGAAACACACCAAAAAAAAAAATCAGCTATAAGCTTGATCAAACACAAAAAAAAATGTCCGGTCCAGGAAATATTTTCGAGTTGCGGAGTGGATGTATTCACCCAGAGATAATAACGGGAGGGTGAAGAAAGAAGTTCTGGAAGGTTGGAGACGTTTATGCATCAAGTAGATTCTACACCACTCATGCATGAAAGTGGTAAGATGTTTTGTCCTTGTCGGAAATGCTGCAATACCAAATTAGGCCCTCGTGAAAATGTTTGGAAGCATTTAATAAATAGAGGTTTCATGCCATATTATTATATTTGGTATCAACATGGAGAAGATGATAGTTGTAGGAATGAAGGTAGCAGTAGTAATAGCAATTTTCAGGTTGAACCGGTTGATCATTTGCGTAATAAAGATAGCAATAGTAATAGCTATTATCACCAAGAGGAACAAATGGTAAATTGTGATAGGGTTCATGATATGGTAGGTGATGCATTTGTAACTCATGATGATGATGAAGTTGAAGAACCTAACTTAGATGCAAAATTTTTTTACGAAATGTTAGAAGCTGCAAATGAGCCAATTTACAGTGGTTGTAGAGAAGGTCTGTCTAAATTGTCGTTGGCTGCTAGAATGATGAGTATTAAAATCGAAGTTTATGAGCTTAGAAATAGAACACAAGTCATAACAAATAAAGAAACATGACTCAAGCATGCAAGTTACTGAGAAGCGAGGAATGGCTTGTGAGAACCAAACAACCTTGCTCCACGCTATAGTCGGGTGATGGGTTCGCACTTGCTGCCATGTTTCCTTACTCGAAAAAGTTTCCTTATAAACATTCTCTCCATGTCGCCATAAGCGACGATCCTCGGCTGCATCTTCCACTGGCGCTGGAACAGAGTTGATGCAGGCCATCATCGCCCGTAGGTGATGACCACGACATCGCTTAATATTCCATTGATCTCCAGAAGCCGCTGCCGAGACCGTCGCATAGCGAGAGATATCTAAGACCTGTGTTCCAATTTCACCTGTAATGTTTATTAATCTTCCCACACTCAACCAGTTATCGAACCAGAACAATGTGGATCTACCATTACCAATCTCCGAGCGAAGAAATGTGGCTGCTTGGTCCCTAAGCTTCAGTAGCTTACGCCATATCCAAGAACCTCCGTGATTGTCGTTTACATCCCAGAAACTGTGAGAACGCAGTAGATAAGACCTTGTCCATGCTACCCATAGTGAACCCGAGTTCGTGAGGAATCTCCATATCAAGCTCAGTGCAAAAACCCAGGATGTATCTAGTAGACGTCGAATGCCTAAACCACCTTTTTCCTTGGGATGACACACATTCTCCCACGCAACCTTTTTTTTTGTGTGCGTGTTTGGCGAACCTGACCAGAGACACGCTGCACACATCCCTTCAATGATATGGAGACAACACTTTGGGAGCCTGAAAATGGAACACCAAAAATTTGTTATGCTACCAATGACAATTCTTATAAATTGCAATCGTCCCGCATACGAGAGAGAACGACTAGACCAAGATAAGAGGCGAGTGCGTATCTGATCTATTAGTGGCTCGTAGTCATTCTTTGTCATGGACTTCGTGGTAAGGGGGAGACCTAAGTACCTCACCGGCAGTGATTCAGTTGGTATGCCTAGGCGCTGTACCTCATCTTTTAATTCCTAGCTGATACGGCCCGCCATAAATTTTGTTGGGTCTATCCTCAGGCTGGAAATACTTGCAAACTCCGATAGCACCTCAAAGATGCCTTGAAGTGAAGCAGCTGCACCATCAGTAAAAATCATTAGGTCATCTGCAAAACTTAAATGAGTCAAGTTTACCTCGCTGCATGAAGGATGGAATCCTATACTCCCAGAGTGAGCCGCTTTATTAAGCATTTTTGATAACACATTTATTACAATGACAAAAAGATATTGGGAGAGGGCGCATCCTTGCCGCAGACCACGTTCACTCCCAAAGAACCCCTCCAATTCTCCATTTACAGAAACAGAGAAAGCAGCCGTAGAGAGACATGTATGGATCCATTGCACAAACATTTCTGGGATACCAAAAGCGTGAAGAGCATCAACGATGAACGACAAATTTACTGAATCAAAGGCCTTTGAGATGTCAAGCTTCAGAACACTCCTGGGACGAATCGAGTTTTTGTGATAATCTTTGATAAGTTTCGTTGCTAATAAGACATTCTCAAGAAGTAGGCATTCTTTCACAAAAGCGCATTGGTTTGGCTCAATCAGACCCGGCAGTAACACTTTGAGCCTATTAGCTAAGATCTTCGAAACCACTTTGTACAAGATGTTGCAGCAGCTTATCGTCCGATAGTCAGTGCTCTCTTTAGCATCATCATGTTTTGGGATCAGAGTGAGGATTGTCGCATTTACGCCCCGGGGCATAAGACCATACATGAAGAAAGACAGCACTGCAGTAATAAAATCATGTTATATAATTTGCCAAGATGCGCGATAAAATTCCACCGGGTAGCCATCAGGTCCGGGGGCCTTACTGGATGGCATTGAGAACAACACATTTCTTATTTCAGCCTCGGAAATAGGTTGAGTGAGTAGCTGAGCAGTGTGGTCTGGGCATCGGAAATCCAGGAGCTCAGAAAGCACAGGAGCATTTGTATAGGCAATCTGAACATGGCTTTGTTTGAGAAAGTTCTCAAAGTGCGCAGCCGCCGTCGCCTTAATCTTTAGAGGGTCCGCAATCGTTTCACCTGAGGCCAGGACGAGACGCCTTATTATGTTAAAAGAAGCTCTATTCTAAACGATTTTAAAGAAAAATAGAGTGTTCTGGTCCCCATTTTGTAGCCAAGTGATACGAGACTTCTGACGCATAAAACTTTCCTCTATTGCAGACCAATGGTTCCACGTATTCATAGCATCTTCTGCATCTACAAAAGCGCTTTCACAGGGGTTCAGGAGAGCTTCTTTCTGCTTATCACATAGCGCAGAAAAGGCTTCACGTGCTCGCTGTGGCATATTGCCGAATTTGGTCTTGTTCAGTCGCCGCAAGATTAGTTTCAACAATTTTAACTTCTTGTGAAACCTATAGAGGGAAGAAGTGGAGTGGAAAAGAGGCTCAGTAGACTCCCAAACCGTAGCCACAGAGTCCAGAAAGTTAGGGTGATCAGCAAGAAAGTTGAAGAACTTGAAGGGACGCTTGTTTCCCGGAGGAGGAGTCTCTAGTCAAACCCAAAATCAAGTATGATCAGAGACACCTGATGGCTCAAAACTTGCATAAGACTGAGGGAAATTATCCAGCCAGGTATCATTGACAAGCACACGGTCCAGCTTCTTAGTGATAGGATTATCATGTTGCTTATTCGTCCACGTAAAAGTAGGACCAAGAGAGGGGAGGTCAGTAAGGTTGCACATCATGACTGCAGACTGAAACGCGTGCATTGACCGATGGCTCACGTTTGATATGGTACCCCTGGAGTGTTCAGATGATGCCAAAGTCTCGTTGAAGTCACCCATTACAATCCATGGTGTGCATGTTGTAACATACTGAGCTCTAATATAATTCAGTTCACTCCAGAGACGTTGTCTCTCCATAACAAAGTTAGAGGCGTAGACACAGGTGCAGAGAAACTGCTCTCCTGTAGCTGAGGTGACCCAAACTGTGATGGACTGAGTAGTCTTGGATATAAGCGAAACAGAGACATTTGTCTGCCCAGTAGACCCAAATTTTGCCAAGGCGATGTTGATCATAGTTTGTAAGAAAGTTCCAATTAGGTAAAGCAGAGTTTAGGATGGAAACATTGTTGCCTTCTTGATCATGGGTTTCAACTAAACAACCAAATGAAGGTTTTGCAGACTGAATCCAAGAACGAAGAGTCGTATGTTTGCGCATTTTGTTGAAGCCCCGAGTATTCCACGCAAAAAGCAAAATCATCATTCTAGTGCCTCCGTGAGGAGGCTTGACTTACTTGTTTGTTCTTTGCACTTTTATGTTGATCTTTTTCATCCCCATATTTAAATTGGGATTGCTTTTCTAGTTCTTTTTATATCTCCCCTGCCTCTGTTTTTCCTCTTGTTTTTTCTTCTCGATTGCAGCCTTAGATTCCACAGAGCTCTCCTCCTCAGAGCTATCACTTTCCACTTCTCCTTCAGTTTGTTGCTTAGTATGTGTAATCTAGATGGCGAGCTAGTAGCAGGAACATCAACCTCTGTGTGGTGACCAGACTTCTCATTTCCACAACGACTCTTTGGTGACTTGTCTTGAGGAATTGTATTCCAATCCTCTGTTTCCTCATCATCAACTGCATCGACCTTTTGATCAGTCCATGTAACCAAGTTTTCCTCTACCTCAGCTTTTGTTGATGATTGTTGTATACTGGCCTCATCAGTTGCTAAGTTTGCCGCTTCAAATAGCGGTTTCTCGAGATCCCTTTGAACTCTCATTTACAGTGTCCTTCAAATGCTCAATGACAAGATCATCTTTCTCCTATTTGTCTCCCTGATCCCCATATGATGTCTCACAATTTTTGTCCTTATGACCAGTTCTTTCTTGCTCTTTATTCTTCAGAGGCGGTTTTTGGGCTCCATTCACGTACTACAATTGGGACTTCAGCGATATGCCAAAAGTTCCTCTTCAGAACCCTGGATTTTAGATACGAATTATCAACACAGAACAGGATAGTCTTAGGACTGATGAACTGGACGTCGATCTTGACAGGTTTATCTAGAAAGGACCAAATCCTATTGAGAATCGCATTAACCTTACCAATATGGGGTGCATCTCCCATGAAATGTCCCACTATGTAAGCCGACCATAATGGTTCAGATTTGGACAGAAAATCCTCAGGCAAAACAACAGAAGCAACTCCCCCTTGTAAATCTACCACAGGAGAGTAACGTGTAACGTTCAAAAACTGGTCTTCAAGATCTTTCGAGCCTGAAGCGGCGACTTGTGAGTAGGACTTCAATGGTGATACATGGAGATTTGGATCCCCTGGCGGTTGTGGAGATCCCATGCCTCCGGTGACCGGAGCCGTAGGACGTATGAAATCGCGAAATCGCACGGACGGCTTGGGTATAAAGTTTGATCGATCTTTACAGTTTAGATTTGATGTTTTGTTATTGGAGAATAACATACTAGACAAACCTCAATATAAGATTGTTTTTAGAGACTATTTAAATAGAACAAACCAATTTTAGTTATTTAATTTTAATATGTTTCCTCAAACATCTTTACATTTTCTCTATCCAAATTGAAAATACAAAGTGTTACATATCAAAAAGTGACATGAATATCTCTCTTTCTAGTTTTGGTTCCATTCTGTCTTTGTTACTTTAAAGCAGAGAAAAGGATGGATAAAAAATTCCAAATTGGGACAAAGACTAAACAAAAAGCAGCTCAATGTGAAAATTATAGGACTCTGATGAACTTCTCTAAGATAGTCATTCCACAATATTCTCTTGTCTTTAAATGTAGATATATTTATGTCAAGTCCTGAAGCTAGAAACAATTCATACAACAATACAATTGCATTAGTAACACATCACGTTGTTTCAATCATCAAGAGCAAATGATGTCCTAGTTCTTTTCTTCTGTGTTGGTCATGTATCCAAAACCTCACATTTCTCTTCTTGAGATCTTAAACCCATTATATTGTTTCACCAACTGTTCTCCACTTCTCTCTTATGCTTCCTACTCCATTAAAAACGTGAATATAATAGAAGTTTATTCTCTCTTCTAGTGAAGATCAGACAAAGATGCATATTCAATTACACATCTTAATATCTTTTTCTTTTAAACTTTTCCTGTTGATTAGTTAATATCCATTGTTGTTTTGTTGATTGAAAGGTGCTTGGAACTTGTAGTACTGAAGGAAAAACAAATTGAAAGTAAACAATCTTCTTAAAAAATTCTTAAAAACGCTTCACTAAATACATTAACCAAGATACCTTAAAAGGAAGACTCAAAGATCACTTTTTATTGCTTGAGAAGCCTATTACCTTAGTTATTAATGTAGATTTTGTATAGCACTTGTGAGTAGATTTCAAGACTCCTTGAGATGCCAAAAAGAACCGTGTATTATCTATTTGACACGCACACACACACACACACACACACACACACACACACACACACACACACACACACACACACACACAAATGTCATTATATTCAGTTAAAAGAACGTCCAAGCCTAGTCACACTTAAATAAGATGGGTACAAAACCTACCTTGCTTTGGTTAGACCATAATAGTTCAGCAACAACGTTAGGCCAAGGGTTTTTGAACTATGAAAGCGGTTTCACGATTCATAAACCCATAGAGAATGTGAGAAAGGTGGAACCAGATGAAGTGGTAATGGAGATATAGTGCCTTTCCTAGCTCGGTTAGAATAGGAGGTACAACTTCATAAAGTCAGGGACAGTTGCTACAAATTCAAGAGTATGATGGAAGATGAGAATAATAAGAGAAGTTACCAGCTGAATAAGAGATTCATCAGGTAGATGCTTCAAGGCGAACTCTGGATCCGTCTTACGCAAAACACCATTGCCATATCCTGGGCCAACCTGCAAGACAAACATTCATGTAAGCCTTCATATGGTATGAATTCACAGGCTCAGCTATTAACTATTTTTTTCATTAAGGTCTCATGTTAGCTATAGTTTCAAAAGGCAAATCATAGCAGTTTATACTTATATTAGTTTGCCACTGTTTAATATTTTGCAGACACTATTTTAGCTGTTCCTTTGATATATTTTCACCACATTCTTCCACAACTGATTTGATCCAAAGCAAAACTTCCTGCAACATAACCATATCCAAAAAAGAGAAACCGTTGAAAATCATTTCTTCGTTGTTATCAAAACTTTCAATTGTATAATCATAATATCAGAAGTTTACCAGCTCCTAGTATTCATTAGGTAAAGATCAGCTATATATACTTGTAGATTTGAGCAATGCTTAGGAGATAGATAATATATGGGTACCTAATTAGGCAAACCGTGAAGTGGCCCAGTTAACCATTTAATGCAACTGCAGATGAAAGGTATGGATAGTAAAAGGAGTTGGCTCATTAGAAGACAAAAACTGCAACATAGTTTTTACGACCATCACAATATCTTTAAAAACTAATATGTAATTAACTGATTTCCAGAACCTTTTGCATAAATCAAAACCAAAAAGAAAAAGAACTTTAAAACTAAACTTTGTAGAGTTTATGCTTTCTATTCTTGAGAATGTGCAGCTGGCAGTACTTAGTGAGAGCGTTGGAGTTGGCTTCGCATCCATACATACATACAGCTTCCGAAGCAGCCGTTTGCATGCCTAGCAACCTTAACGCCATTACCACGTCACTGTTAGTACTGTTGACGTTAGCCATTTTGATCACTGGATTTTTTACAAACCTTATGATTGAGAGGAATGAATTCGAAGACCATTAGTTCAAATTTAAATATAATCTATAAGATTCTTTGAAGAAACAATGCAAGAGTACATAAAATGCGACAAGTATCATTTATATAATAAAATTATGTTATCTCTCCTTTCTTCTTTTCATCACCACCAACGCACACGCTGGTAGATAGTGAAGTCATCCCAGGCATATCATCTCCAGGACCATCGTTTCCCTCTTGCTTCTTAATAGAAAATATATAAGAACCAATCAAAGATGAATAAATAATATTTAAAACAACACAACGACTTATAAGAAGTTAAGAAGCAGAAAAATGAGAGAACAGTGGCGGGGATAGTATATGTCGACAGTTTCTGCAACAAAAAAAAATTCAAAACGATAGAGAATGCTATCATCAATGAGTAATGATGCTTTATCTAAACCGGGAAAGGTGAATCGCTAAAGAGAAATGATTCAGAGATTAATCAACGGCGGTTTCAAGGACAAAACCTAATTTCACAGCAAGGAAAGAGATGAACGACAAATCTACGCCTGAACAGGTCTTGTCTAAATAAAGTTTGGGCCAAAAAATAATAAAGCCCATATGACACGTGGCAGTGCACAGGGGACCCATTATCTGACGTGGAAGAACATGAGGAGTAAAAATCTCCTTTATATAAATAGATGAGTTGTAATCAAAGAAAGTTCTAAACCAACTTTTATCTGAAACACTCTTTTCAACCTCCCTCATGTATGCTTAATTCATGTGTATTCTAAAAATTGTTCACCAATTACAAAAAGAAAAATGAAAAGGTCATTCCATTTCATTCCTTAACATATCATATCATCCCAGAAAAAAGTAATTTTCATTTGAAAAATCATTCAAAATCAAAAACGTTTTAGAACAAGTGGAATGTTGATTCCATTACATTAAATTCCAGAAATTATGATTCCTATCATTCCATATATTTCTATTATTTGTCACCAGTTACACTCTAAATATATAGAAAATTTATTTTATACATAGTTGTGATTTTGCCTATATTCATATTTCAATTTTTATTCCAAAGAAGTTAAGGAATAGAGTTGAGTTCATGGTAGGGAGGGTTTAAACTCCACACAGAATTCTAATTTTTTAGTAAACATAATAGTTTCCGGTTTAGCGATTTGATTGAAATTTGTCTCTAGATTTCTTTTTTTCTTAATATATCTATTTTCTTGCCCAACTAATTATATGAAATGAGTTGTAACCAAAGAAAGTTCTAGAAAAACTTTTATCAGAAAACACTCTTTTCAACCCCCCCCCCCCCCCCCC
>CAKOAT010886264.1:1009028-1019775 GCA_932364175.1 Eruca vesicaria subsp. sativa
CAAACACAAACATTGATCCTAGAAGAATACGTGAGAGGTGAATTTTGATCAACTTGAGACATTTATTAAATTTACATAAATTTTGTTAGATTTATATGACGTTTTACTAAATTTGGAGTAAATTTAGTGTATTTCAGAAAGTATATCAAGATTAAATTGTTCTAGTTAGTATTCTGAAATTATGATCAGTAAGTTTAATTAATTGAGATTGTCATTCTCATAAAAATAAATTATTGTACTAAAGAATCTATATTCTGAAAACCAATTCTTTTTAACTGTGTGATGATAGTTTAATTTCACGTTCTAAAGTTTTCAGCAACAAGAGTTCGAATACACCTCGCTACATTTTATTATATAGCAATATAGATATGAGTTCAATGCTTACTAACCATTTGAATACTTTGAAAGAGTTCTATCATCTATGTAGGAGATGCATCTTTTCCATAAAATTAATTTGAGTCCTTTTATAAAACTGAAATACCCTAAATTAATAAAACAAAAACAAAAAATTAGATAAGATATGAAAATAATTAACAACGAATACTATTAAAACAAAATCATAACTTGAACTTAACATTAACTTACCATGTAATAATATCAAATTTAGATTCTTAATACTAATTATGTGGTATGTGAGCTTAAAAACACTAATATATATAGATAGTTTATTAGAAATACTAAAATGTTATAGTTAGGTAAATAAATAAATAATATTGAAATATTATTAAATATTTATTATACATCAATATTAATTTAATATGATTTATATACAAAATATAAAATTAATAATAACATATATAAATTTATATCATTATTAAGCTAAATAATAAATATAATTAGATATCTTAATCTATTAATTAGTTTGTAAATTAATAATATAAAAATAAACTATATGCACACATGACACAACATAACAATTCTTTTTATATTTTAAATATAAATTATGTTATAAATTTTTTTATAAAAATAAATATTGAATCAGTGATAGTTTGTTATAATTTGTTAAAATAAATCTTTTTAAAATATAGATATAAAATTAGAAATATATATTCTTATTATAACAAAATATTAAAATAAGATTTATATTTTTTTATCTTATAGTGGAACAAGTTACAATTGATATTTATATGATTATAGTTTTTAAGCTATTTCAGCAATCATGTAATATTTTAATCAAATACGAGATTAACTTTAACAAATACATTAAACCATTAATTTATTTATATTAAAGATTAAAAAACAAAATTTTACTAATTCGAAACATGCTAAAATATGTATTACTATGATTTACTTTTTCATTTTTTAAAAATAAATTAAAAATGTGAGATACACTAAATAAATTAGTGACTATTATGTCGTTATATTTATATAGAATTTGAATTTTACGAAAAACTAATAAAAATAACAATAAACTTTCTATGAACATATATTATTTTTAAAGCAAAAATATTATAGATCAATATATAATTTAATTTTACAATAGAATATTAAAATTAAAATAAAATTATATGAATATATCTTAGTTCGTAAAGAGAAGATACTATAAATCAACAAAATACATATTAAACTTACAATGGTTATTTTATTAAAATTAAAAATATTATTTTATTAAATTAAAATATTATTTTATTTTTATCTAAATAATATTTTGAATTGTAATATTGTGTTATAGTAAATTTTAGTTAATACAATAAAATATAGTCGACCAGAAAATAGAATAACTATAGTTTCTTTTTGTAAATTTGTATTTAAATTTTACTCTTCACAGACCTAAAATATGAATATATATATATATATATATATATATATATATATAAACATTTGAAATTATTATTTTTTATATATTTCACAAATTCAAAACCAAAATTTAAACTTATAAACATGTAATAAAACGAAAAATTACATTTCTCAAAAAAATATTTCATCTTATTTATACGTATTTGAATTAAAAAAAACTATACAGAATATTGATTATAGATTATTTCTTGAAATTTAAAATTAAAATTAAAAAGAAAAATAAAAAATAATGTACACATATTTAATTAAAATCAAAAATTAAAGATACATAAATTATGAATGCAATTATAATCTATTATATAAACTCATGTTTCTCTCCTCCTCAATAGTGTCATGTAGACGCCAGCTCAGAAAGCCTATGTCAGCAAATCATTATTGGGCATCAAATGTTTGGGTTTTTCCTTATTATTTTGTGATTTTTGTATTGTTTTGGCCCATATTTTTGGTTCCTCTCCCTACTAAAGCTCAGATTATTCACGGGTGAAGCTTGGTGTCTTCTTCCCCTAAAATCTGAAACCGTCGGCATTATTGGATCGATTCTGGGTGAACATCAATGTTCTTCTGCTGATAAATGCATGTAAGTCCTCATAAATGCATGTAAGTCCTCCCCTCCACATATTTTTATCCACTCAAGTTCAGTCATCTGAGGTAAGCTATAAACCGAGCGGCGGCAGAAAACGACAGCGATGAACAGACTGAGATGGATCGAAGAGAGAGACATGTCTACTCCGGTGACACTAGAAGCCATGGCACGAGCCATTTTCTACGACCCTCTTCCTCTAGGTCTCTCCCGGAACACGTCTCTCTCGCCCGAAGCAAGCAGAGTTCTTCCACTGCTTCATGGCCACACCTCTCATCCCTTCCTTCTTTTCTCTCCATGGTGGCTTCTCTCTCCAAAAAGTCCTCACTTCTCCTTTCCCCAACAACTGATACACTTCACCAAACTCAAAAGTCTCACCTTTATTGTCCTGATACACTCCATAATGTTGGTTTTGTAATGTTCCTAGGTTTGTGTCTCTTCTGGGTCAGTTCGATGTTCAAAGATTCATGTCTGAGATGAAAAAGAGTGAAGCTTTTGTTCGTGGGCTAGCTTCTCGGTTAAACACACTTGGCAAACATTTAAAGGATAAGTCTTTATACGCGTTAGGTTTCTGCTCTGAGTTGTTGTTAACACCAGAGGATACTTACTTCTTACCTGATACTTACAAATGTGATCCTAAGAAGAATTCAAGAGCTAAAGTTGTTTTCAATCACGAAGTTGACCCATATCAAAATGTGATTATGTTTACTTAGTGCTGATATTCTTTTTCAGTTTCCACTTCATAATTTGACAGCAGCACCGGTTTGGCTATATGTGGATAAAGATGGTGAATATTGGGATGTGCCTAGAGAAGCTATTGATTTAGCTTCTCTTCCTGCTGAGTCTGGTCTAAGTTACCGTTTATGTTTGCATCATAACAGTGGAACGCCGAAGAAGTTTAATGCTGATGCTGATGTGGATGTGCCTCCAGCTTCTCTGCTTTCTGGTTTGTCTCTAAAATTTCCGGTTTCTTACAGGACTAACATGGATCTCTGGAGGGGTATCACTCCAAAGCTAGAAACCTGCAAGCCTTATGACATCTTTCTCAGTTTTCCTCATGTCTCAGTATCTGGAATCATCGGTATGATAAGTTTCTTAGACCCATTTCAGAAGCATTGGTCATTGGGATGTTGTTGCTGACTTCATTGGTTCCACAGATAGTATGATAACTGCAGCGTTTGGTGAAAATTCAAATAAGAACAAAACTTGAGAAGGACTCTGAAGGTGCTGGAGGGTTCTCTCTTCATTTACCATCTGTAAACTCCGGATTCATGGCTGATGCCTTAGAACGTGCATCACTCACAGCTCAATATGGAAACTTTCAGAAGCTCTTCTTTGATCTTACACGTTTCCAACGCTAGATTAGACTTCCCTCATGGTCTAAAGTTCCTTACGGGTGCCACTAGAAAATGAGGAGTAACACAATCTATATATATTATAAGGTTGTTATCCACAAACTATAGATAATTAAGAATTTAATTATATATTTTCACAATAAAATGTACTCCTTTCTTTCGGTGAATGTACATGTTTTAGAATTTGTTTTTTTTGTATAGTTTCTGTAAATCTTATTTGGTTGATAATAAAAAGTAATTAAACTATAAATAATTAAACCAATCTAAAAGTCATTACTATAGCTGTTATTATTATATAAGTTAAGCAACTCCTAATAAGTCAACAATAAATTTTAAAATTAATCAACAAAATGTAATTTTATTATTAAAAATAATTTTAATGATAAATATTATATAAAGTAGAGGAAGTGGTTTTAATATGGGGATTAACAATAAAGCATGCCATATTTGGTTCGAAAGTGAGATGTGGAAATGAAAGTAAAAACACTGAATTAAAGTTAAAACACGATCAATACATATTTTAATAGTTTACTTTGGTTGTTTATATTATTTTATTTAAGAAGGGAAAACCTTAGTTTTACATATATGTGCATTATTATGTGATATCAAAACTATAATATATTTAAAAACTACAATGCGAATTTTTTTATACTTTGGTAATAATGGTCATTATAAAGAAAAATGGTGTATGAAAAAGTGGAACAAAAAGTTTTGAAATGGCATATTTTCAAACATCCGTAAAGTTATGAAATCATTGGTTCAAAAACTGAGTAAAAATTTAATTGGTTTTCTATTTAACAATATTTAATCAAAAAAATTATATGAGTGAGAAAAAAATATTTAGATCATGGGTCCAATTAGTTTGGTTATAAACTTATAAATACAGAAAATTTGTTGAAAGATGAGAGTTTGTAATTTTTGGTGATGTAATTGTAAGTTTTTTTACTTAGAAAATAATATAACATTTAAACTGTTGAATTTATTTTTTAAATATCAAAATTCCGATTATTACGGACTTTCGTTTTAGATTTTCACTTTAGAATTTTGACTGTAAAAAATAACTTTAAAAACTGTGACTTTAAAGACTGTAAGAATTTTGTACAAAATTAAATACTATTAAAAACACGTATATGCTAAAATTATATCAAAAATAAAAAATTCTTATAAATAAAGAAAATATATAATCACTATTTAAAATATAATTATTAAAAAGATAGACTGTTCATTATTGATATATATAACTATAAAGCATTATAAAATGAATTTCAAAAGAAAAAAAATAATTATACATTAATTAGTCAATATTTTATTTAATAAAAATATTTTACTATAAGAAAAATAAGTTTGAAATAGTTTGGGAGAAGAAAAAGAATAATAATCATTTTCAAAAATAAAAAGTAACGGATCATTACGTGGGAAAAGAGCAAAAGCATGGAAATGAGGGTATTGCCAAATACCATTTTTGAAGAAGAAAACTGAAAAAAAAATAACTGAAAGTGACTTTTGAGATTTTAGAAAAATTGAAAACCTTCAAGGCATAATTGGATTAAAAATGGCTTTCAAAACTATTAAATATCTTAAAGTTCTCACAGTCTCAACTCTAATCGAAGCCTTAAGTTAGGTTATAGATCTAAAGTGGAAGGATCCATTAAATTATTTAGATACTAATTGGAAACAGAAGATATAAGAAGTTATAGATCTAAAGTGGAAGGATCCATTAAATTATTTAGATACTAATTGGAAACAGAAGATATAAAAATAAAAAGTTGTAAATGAAATGAACATATCTATAGTCCAACCAATCAAACACCATAACTAAAATTTAATTAATATTTATTCATTTTATTCATCACCTTATATATATTTTCTAATAACAAAAAAAATTGGATGCTGAATTTGAAATTCGTAAGACAAAACAATGAAAAATTAAAAATAATTTGATAATTATAACTACTTATGTTTCTATAATAGATTATACTTAAATAAACATACAAATATATAATTAAAATTATAATATAAATAAAAAATTTGGGCGTAGCCCGGATTGGTCCTAGTTTCTAATATAAAATTTTGTAAAAGTAAAAATATACTTGGATTTTAGAAGATCAAAATTTAATCCATAAACCAATAACCATACGATTTAACAGTTTTAATTCTAACAATCATTAAAAATTCGGTTCTTACTAACCCCTAATCTTAAAATTGTTTCTTAACTAATTCACACACCTTTGTTAAAAAAAAAGTTATTCTCACACCTCTCTCTCTCTCCCCTCTGTTTCTTTCTTTTCTTTACTTGTTCATCCTCTTTCCTGCAGATTTTCTTTTGATTTATTTGTTATTACGCTATCCTCTCGTGAATATGGTTCAAGAAATTCCAAAGCAAGGAGAACTCTTTATAGCCCGCTTCTCAAAAAAATATGAAGAGTGGCTCAATAGTCCCAACATAAACCATGAACAAGTTCCCAAAAGAAACTATCTCTCTGCAGGAACTTTGAACAAGAGAGAGGAGAAGGCAGATGAAAAAGATCGTGTGGAAACCAATTCTGAAGTTCCAGACCATGTGATCTACGGGTTTGACAACGAGATCAAGTCCTTGAAGAACTTCTTGCTGGATCAGAAGGTCTATAATGAGTTCAAGAGTCTTGTGGTTGTCGGAGAATACGGCGTGGGGAAGACAGCTTTATGCAAAACCATTTTTAATGATGAAGGTGTGAAGAGTGTTTACGCTCCAAGAATCTGGGTATCTATGCATAGCAATGAAGGCCTTAGTGGGAAGATATTTGTGTTGAAGAAGATCTTGAAGGTTCTTGGAGTTGAAGATGAGCTGCTTAAACGTATCCATGACAAGGCAAAAGACGAAGCTGCAAATAATCTGGAAAAGGCAGACAATCGAGAAGGTGGAGAAATTGATAGAGAAACGGCTGAAGAGAAGGAAGTCTCTGCTTTGATGTATGCACTTCACTTGAATCTGAGGTGGAAGAAGTATCTGATTGTGTTTGATGATGTGCGAGAAGAAGACAACTGGAACGAGAAGCTTCAAGACGACGAGGAGAAGCTCAAAGAGGATGACAAATGGGGAAAGTATCTTTCAGATGGATTCCCTAAAGGGTCTGGTGGAAGAGTCATATACACGACCAGGGATGAGAACAAGACTCTGGCGAAGAAGCTGGTTGCAGAGGAACATGAGATACATCGTCTTTGGCCTCTGACTGATTCTCTGAGTGTCTGGAGGATATATGATGCAGCACGGAAAGAGAACGGGGAAGAGGATCCTCCTAGGAACGACAAGAAGTGCATAGATGAGCTGATGAACAAGTCTCGTGGTCTTCCTTTAGCTGTTAGAATGTTGGCCACGCTTCTTCCCGTGTTTCTTGACGATGAAAACACTGAGCAGAAGGGTTCAGACAACAACACCAATGCAGAAGAAAATGGAACTACTCAAACTCCAACAGCTTGAGAAGATTGAAGATCCATTTTGTCACTGTGTTATCAACCTTGGCTTTGTTTTCTTTATTTATGTTTCTGTTTCTCTGGTTTGATGTTGTCTGTATGTCTCTCTGTTGTATCAATAATCCATAATTCTAAGTAGAGCTTCGTCATTGCCAACTATGTTCCTTCGTCTCTACCTTCTTTTTGATTTGAAGTTTATCAGAGGTTATTACTCTTAAGTCTCTCGGCACTTGTATATAGTAGACCTTCTCAGTTTATCATATTACATATTTTCTTCTTTTCTAGCTTCTTTAGAACAAAAGCATCACAAGATAAGCAAAGCAACACAACAAAATCCTTTATTCAACATGTAACAAACAACAACACTTGAAAGCAAATAACAACACATCAATGGAAAATAAGGAACCAAGCACATAACAACATAAACAGCAACAAAGGGAAAACAATAGTGGAAGAAAACATGGGGAAGACCGAGTAACTCTCAGCTCAGAGTGGCTTAGGCTTGTCACGCCAGATTCCGACACCATCACAGGGGCAGAAACTAGCTCGAGGGCATTGATACTTATCCAAGAACCCCAATTTTGGAAAGTGAAGTTCCCTCAGCTCCCTCCAATCCACTTTTAGCCTGGGAAGGAACTTCAGACGCAAAACCTTGACACTGCACTCCGTTGGCTCCTCAAGCACTGACTTTCCAAATCCAGTAAGTTTGGTTCCTCCTATGTAGAGTTTCTCCAATGTACGTAGATTACTAGGCTCAAGCAATCAGGAAAACATTGCAGATCAAATTTCATCAACTTCTCTGGAAGGTGGCTTGGAACTGCAACTTTCTTTCGAACCTTGTGAGGTTTTGGCTGTAAAACTGAGCTATTAGGAGGCCACGTCATCGACATGCGGAATTCTTTTACTGGTCGAGCAGTAGAGTCAGCTTTGTTGTGTTCATTAATACTTCCCCATGCCACTTTCAACTTCTCCAGCTTGGAGAAATCTTGAATATCCACTAACAATTGAGAAACAGTGATTTCACCACCTTTGTTTATTGTAATGCTTAGCTTTCTCAGCTTCTTCAAGTGCTTCGGCTCAGCCAGCAAACATAACGTCTCCACATCAGTAGGCCATCACTAACCACAAACCCTTTGAGAACCTCCAAGTTATCCATAAATATGATTTTATGAAACATATTTTTGGTGTCCATAAATTCACAAATTTGTTGGAATCAATTATTATGTGAAACTTCATAAATTTATTTAAGAAAGTAGAACTTAAAATCCAGATAAAATTCTATTATCATTTATGCATCATTGTACTATTTAAAATAGATTATTGTTTTATAATGGTTGCCTGTGTATATATAAAAAAAAAACAAATTTAGTTGTTGGAAAATTAAACAATAGCATTTTTAGCATCAAATATTAACAAAGTTAATATCATATAAAAATACTACAATCCAATATTTATGTACAGTACAATTTTAAATAGTTAAGAAGACCATTTAAACTAACAAGAAATTTTAGATTGGAGTCAATAATCTTTCAAAATTCATAATCAAAACATTAATGAAATGCCTCTCCTTAAAAATATGTGCAGTCTATGGATAGACTCTCTCTCCGGACATTCAAATGGGTCTTAAGTATAGATCCATATTCGTGTTACGTGATCAGAAATAATTGTGACTTAGTTTCGCGTAATAGATGGTCCAAACTAAAATGTTTTAGTGTCTCAACTTTATCTTCTTACCACTCGACAAAAATCTCCAGTTAAAGGAATTATTAATTTCTCATTTAGGGAAGAAGAAGAAAAAAACCTTTTAATTGTACAATATTTTCAGTCTAATAGTTTTAAGTGTGAGATTATGACAACAACAAAAAAGTTTGAAAGTACAAGATGAGATGTAATAATACAATTGTTGTAAATGTATAACAATATACATGGGAGTAGGCCTGGGCTCGGATCGAATATCCGTGTTTTTGAAGGTATTTGTGATTTGCTTCGTATATCACGGATATTTAATTTTTCGATTGGTTTGCTTCGGTAAAATACGGATATTCAGAAAAACGGATATCCGGAAAATAAATAGATATTTGCGGATATTTACGAATACTTACGGATATCTCATATGTTTGGATTAAGACAAATAATCTTAAAATTTTGATACAAATTTGCTTTGTAAAATATTTTTTATGATATAAAAGATAAAAATTAAAAGAAGTAGCAAATCTACATATCTTGTAAATTTTTTAAACTTAGTTAATAATTATAATGGCACAAAACTTAAGAAAAAAAATTATAATTGTCATAAATGTTTTCTCTTCTTTTTATGTAATATTTTATATAAGTAATAGTGTGAATAAAATTTGTCAAACCATATATTAGAATGATAATTATAAAATTTAAATATTTAAAATTTTAAATATAATCAAGATATACCACTACAAGAAAACTAAAACTTTACTAGGAAACTTTAGTAGGAAAATAATTCTTCGTAAAAATACTACGAGTTTACTTCGAGTTTACGAGGAAACCACTTTTCCTCGTAAATTCTCGTAAACTTACGAGAAAACAGTTTCCTCGTAAACTCGTAGTAAAATTACGAGGCCCTTACGAGGAAAAATTTATTTTCCTCGTAAACTCATAGTAATTATTTTCCTCGTAAATTCCTAGTAATTGTTTACTACGAAATTAGAAGGAAAAGATTTGTTACTACGAAATTAAGAGGAAATGGATAGAAAATATAGAATTTAAATCAAAAACGTGTTTTGTACCTACTTTTCCTAGAAAGTTCCTAGTAAATTCTCAGATTCAAAAATTTCTATAAATACCACCATATGTGATTCATTTGAAACACACCAAAAAAAAATCAGCTATAAGCTTGATCAAACACAAAAAAAAATGTCCGGTCTGGGAAATTTTTTCGAGTTGCAGAAGTGGATGTATTCACACAGAGATAATAACGGGAGGGTGACGAAAGAATTTCTCGAAGGGTTGGAGACGTTTATGCATCAAGCAGATTTTACACCACTCACACAGGAAAGTGGTAAGATGTTCTGTCCTTGTCGAAAATGTTGCAATACCAAATTAGGCCCTCATGAAAATGTTTGGAAGCATTTAGTAAATAGAGGTTTCATGCCATATTATTATATTTGGTATCAACATGGAGAAGATGCTAGTTGTAGGAATGAAGGTAGCAGTAGTAATAGCAATTTTCAGATTGAACCGGTTGAGCATTTGCGTAATGAAGGTAGCAGTAGTAATAGCTATCATCACCAAGAGGAACAGATGGTAGATTGTGATAGGGTTCATGATATGGTAGGTGATGCCTTTGTAACTCATGATGATGATGAAGTTGAAGAACCTAACTTAGATGCCAAATTTTTTTATGAAATGTTAGATGCTGCGAATGAGCCAATTTACAGTGGTTGTAGAGAAGGTCTGTCTAAATTGTCGTTGGCTGCTAGAATGATGAGTATTAAAACCGATCACAATCTACCTGAAAATTGTATGGATGCATGGGCAGACTTGTTTAAAGAGTATTTGCCAGAAGACAATGTGTCTGCTGAATCTTATTATC
>CAKOAT010886264.1:1035650-1091535 GCA_932364175.1 Eruca vesicaria subsp. sativa
TCATTTTATAAAACTCGAAGAATCGTTTTATAAAACTCGAGAATCGTTTTATAAAACTCGAGAATCGTTTTATAAAACTCGAAGAATCGTTTATAAAACTCGAGAATCGTTTTATAAAGCTCGAGAATCGTTTTATAAAATTCGAGAATCGTTTTATAAAACTCGAAGAATCGTTTTATAGAATTCGAGAATCGTTTTATAAAACTCGAGAATCGATTTATAAAACTCGAAGAATCGTTTTATAAAACTCGAGAATCGTTTTATAAAACTCGAGAATCGTTTTATAAAACTCGAGAATCGTTTTATAAAATTCGAGAATCGTTTATAAAACTCGAGAATCGTTTTATAAAACTCAAGAATCGTTGTATAAAGCTCGAGAATCGTTTTATAAAACTCGAAAATCGTTTTATATAACTCGAGAATCGTTTTATAAAACTCGAGAATCGTTTTATAAAACTCGAGAATCGTTTTATAAAACTCGAGAATCGTTTTATAAAACTCGAGAATCGTTTTATAAAACTCGAGAATCGTTTTATAAAACTCGAAGAATCGTTTTATAAAACTCGAGAATCGTTTTATAAGACTCGAGAATCGTTTGATAAAATTCGAAGAATCGTTTATAAAACTCGAGAATCGTTTTATAAAACTCGAGAATCATTTTATAAAACTCGAAAATCGTTTTATAAAACTCAAGAATCGTTTTATAAAACTCGAGAATCGTTTTATAAAACTCGAGAATCGTTTTATAAAACTCGAGAATCGTTTTATAAAACCCGAAGAATCGTTTTATAAAACGAATCGTGTTATAAAACTCGAAGAATCGTTTTATCGCGTTTATAAAACTCGGGAGCATATTCTTCCTGCTACATTCGTACGAATAAAAACACGCTCTTAAAAACGCAAACTGATTTTTTAAAGCCGCAAAAGCGGCAGGGACTCAGAGCCGCACACGGCCAGTCCGAAAACTATAACGGCCACGCTCGTCCAGATCAAACGGCCTATGAGACTAGTCTCAAGGCCGGCAAAGGTCAAGATGCCATCGACATCATTATGCTCGATAAACATATAACTAGACCGTAAAAGGTCTTGCCGGGAAAAAGGTCATACGAACCTTAGCTCCGAAACGAACTACGTAAGGCTTGATCCCCTCAAAAGGGTACGTAGCCAGCCTTCACAAGGCGCAGCCCTAATCTTAAACGCTTTCCGCTCCCTGAAGGGTGGAGAGATCACTTTTAACGGACCTTTCCGACCATTAATTCCGCCTAACTTAACTAAAACTGGTTAACCACTCGCAAGAACCTTACGCTAAAGGCTCACGATTCTTACGAGCTGGGGGGCTAACTGTTGGGGTCAAAATCGGTACGACGGAATTAATAGCCAAAACATTCCGTAAGAATACAAAAAGAACAGTTTTATAAAGCTCTAGAATCGCTTTATAAAACTGGAAGAATCATTTTATGAAACTCGAGAATCGCTTTATAAAACTCGAGAAATCGTTTTATAAAACTCGAGAGCCGCTTTATAAAACTCGAGAAATCGTTTTATAAAACCCGAGAATCGCTTTATAAAACTCGAGAAATCGTTTTATAAAACTCGAGAATCGCTTTATAAAACTCGAGAAATCGTTTTATAAACTCGAGAGCCATTTTATAAAACTCGAGAAATCGTTTTACAAAACCGCAAAAAACCGAAAAAGCCGTGAAACGCGAACTAGTCGCAACTAGTCTGCCCACCGCTGATCTAAGCCAAACCCGGCTTAGATCGCCGATGGGCGATCTAAGAAACACTCTCTAGATCCCCCATCGGTCTAAAAACTTCCCGAACACTCCGCGTCTCGATTTCCCGCACTCCTGATTCAAAACTTACGTCTCTCGACAAGGTTGCGTTCTAAACCACGGTCGAAATATCTCTCGTTCCACCTCGATCCGACTTACCATTCGAGTTTTACGATAAAAACCGTAAAACTTCGTTTTCTCGGAAAGAACTCGAGGAAATCGTATAANCTCCGCGTCTCGATTTCCCGCACTCCTGATTCAAAACTTACGTCTCTCGACAAGGTTGCGTTCTAAACCACGGTCGAAATATCTCTCGTTCCACCTCGATCCGACTTACCATTCGAGTTTTACGATAAAAACCGTAAAACTTCGTTTTCTCGGAAAGAACTCGAGGAAATCGTATAAAACGGCAACGGTTAAACGAAACGCCGAACATTGCCTAAACTATACGATTTATTCAAGATTTCTCGTTAAAATCGTAAAAAACGCGCTTTTAATAAAAAAGTCGAGTAAATCGTAAAACTTCGCGATTAACTCGAGAAATTTATTAAAACGACGTCGGATCAGGAAACGATCCCGTAAAAAGTCGGAAAACGGTTTTTATCGCAAAACGGCCGGGAGGACCTAAAACGCGATAAAAACCTGTCTCGCGATTTTAACGGGATCTAACCCGCAGATTTGATAACGTTTTGACGGTTTACTCGCAGAAAGCAAATAAAAGTCAAGTTTGAACGTAAAAGGAAGGTTTAAAGAGAAATAGAAGATTTCCGCAGAAGAAAAGGAAGGATCGAGAAGAATGGAAAATTCCCGATTTAAGTCAAATCTGGGCGAAATGGAAAGATTGGATTGCCAAGACGAGGAGTATATAAAGAGGAGGTCTAGGGCAGAAGCACAGGGACGAAATTCAGAGCTCTCACCACCAAAACTAGCATTTAGGAATATTTCCGTTTTTCTGTTAGCGAGCTGCGTCTCAATTAGGGTTTTCTAGTTCTTACGCTTTCGGCAATTCTTTTTGTACCAGTTCTACGCAGATTCGGAATAAGAACCTCTTTGCTCTCTATTTTCGTTCATTCACATATAATTTCTAAGTATTTTCGTCATCTTATTTTCGTTGTGCGGTTCTTGCAGATAGCCGGTTCCTCTGGAAACTTAGGGTTCTCCCGAAGTTTCCTTATTTACGATTTATTTGACAGTAGGGTGAAATCGACTCCCACAATTTTTATTGCTTATTTAGTAGTTTCTTACTTTAAAATCATCTCACCAATTGATATCACTTAGATTAAGCATGGTCTTGCAATTCCTTTGGTTTATGATCACTTAGAACTGGTTTGACATCCTTTATATTATAACATTTGAATAGGAACCTTAAAAGTCCTATTATCAAATTAGCGCCGTTACCAAATTCTAAGTTGATTGTGACATTGGGATTTAGTCACTTGCTTGAGACTAAGTCATTTTTATTTTATTTTGTTACTGAATCTCTTTCTTCCTCTACTTTTGAATCTCATGTGTATGAACTTAAGGAGCAAAGGCACAACATGTCTAGTACGAAGAGTTGAGGACATAAGAGCATTTAAAAGGGAGATAGTAAGAGGGAGAAGAGAAGAAGAGAAACAAGCTCACTTAGGAAGATTGAGGTTAATGATGGATCAACATCATAATCAGCCTCAAGATGAAGAGGGTGATGGTCTAGGAGCTGCAAACCTAAGGCCACAACGCCCACAGCGCCAAGCGAAGACCATTGGCACTCATGATCAACCCAACATACATGGTCATAGAGCTGGTATCAGAGCTCCAGCTGTGGAGAATAATAACTTTGAGATCAAGTCAAGCTTAATCAACATGATCCAGCAAAACAAATACCATGGTCTTGCTTTGGAGGATCCACTAGACCACTTGGATAAATTTGACAAGCTGTGTGGCACAACCAAGATCAATGGAGTCTCTGAAGATGCCTTCAAGCTGAGGTTGTTTCCATTTTCTTTGGGAGAAAAAGTCCACACTTGGGAGAAGAGTCTTTCAAGGGATTCTGTCACTACTTGGGATGATTGTAAGAAAGCTTTCCTTACCAAGTTCTTATCTACATCAAGGACTGCCAAGCTAAGGAATGAGATCACTGGATTCACTCAAAAGAATCTTGAGAACTTTGGAGATGCATGGGAGAGGTTCATGTGGGAACCGAAATCCACCTACTGTCAATAAATCGTAAAAAAGGAAACTTCGGGAAAACCCTAAGTTTCCAGAGGAACCAGCTATCTGCAAAACCGCATAACAAAGATTAAGAAAATGATAAACTTAGAATTTTTAAGAGAATAAACGAAATTGAGAGCAAAGAGGTTCTTATTCCGAATCTGCGTAAGAACTGGTACAAAAAGAGTAGCCGAAAAGTCTAAGAACGAAAAACCCTAGTTGAGACGCAGCTCGCTAACAGAAAACGGAAATATTCCTAAATGCTAATTTTTGGTGGTGAGAGTTCTCAAAATTGCGTCCCAGCTTCTGCCCTATGCCTCCTCCTTATAAACTCCTCCTTAGGCGGTTTTAATCTTTCCATTTCGCCCGAAACCGAATATATCGGAAATTTTCCATTTCTGTCAATCCTTCCTTTTCTTCCGCGGAAATCTTCTATTTATCTTCAAACTTGCCTTTTATCTTCTGTCCGCGAGTAAACCACCAAAACGTTATCGTATCTTCGGGTTTGATTTCGTTAATATCGCGAGATGGGTTTTTATCTTGTTTTAGGACCTTTCGGGCCGTTTTATGATAAAACCGTTTACGATTTTATACGAGACCGTTTCCTGATCCGATGCCGTTTTTGAGATTTTCTCGACGTTTTTTATTTAAAACGCGTTTTTTATGATCTTAACAAAAAATCTTGGATAAATCGTATAGTTTAGGCGATGTTCGGTGTCTTGCTTAACCGTTACCGTTTTATACGATTTCTTCGAGTTCTTTTCGAGAAAGCGAAGTTTTTCGGTTTTTATCGTAGAATTCAAACGATAAGTCGGATCGAGACGAAACGAGAGACATTTCGGCCGTGGTTCAGAATGTGACCGTGTCGAAGGACGTAAGGTTCGAATCGGGGATGCGGGAGATCCGGGAGATCTCTAGTTCGCCTGCTGGCGAACTAGTCGGGGAGTGCCTAGTTCGCCTGCTGGCGAACTAAGCCAGCTTGGCTTAGTTCGCCAGCAGGCGAACTAGTTGGAAGCTTCTAGTTCGCCTGCTGGCGAACTAAGCCAAGCTGACTTAGTTCGCCAGCAGGCGAACTAGTCCGGGACCGTCTAGTTCGCCTGCTAGCGAACTAAGCCAGCTTGGCTTAGTTCGCCAACATGCGAACTAGTTGGTGAGCCTCTAGTTCGCCTGCTGGCAAACTAAGCCAGCTTGGCTTAGTTCGCCAGCAGGCGAACTAGTCGTGACTAGTTCGTGTTTCGTGGTGGTTTCGGTTTTTCGCGGTTTTGTAAAACGATTTCTCGAGTTTTATAAAACGATCTTCGAGTTTTATAAAACGGATTCTCGAGTTTTATAAAACGATCTTCGAGTTTTATAAAACGATCTTCGAGTTTTATAAAACGGCCTCTCGAGTTTTATAAAACGATCTTTGATTTTTCTAAAACGGCTTCTTGGGTTTTATAAAACGATATTCGAGTTTTATAAAACAGCTTCTCGAGTTTTATAAAACGATCTTCGAGTTTTATAAAACGGTCTTCGAGTTTTATAAAACGGCTTCTCGAGTTTTATAAAACGATCTTCGAGTTTTATAAAACGATCTTCGAGTTTTATAAAACGGCTTCTCGAGTTTTATAAAACGATCTTCGAGTTTTATAAAACGATTTCTCGAGTTTTATAAAACGATCTTCGAGTTTTATAAAACGATCTTCGAGTTTTATAAAATGATCTTCGAGTTTTATAAAACGATCTTCGAGTTTTGTAAAATGGCTTCTCGAGTCTTATAAAACGATCTTCGAGTTTTATAAAACGATTTCTCGAGTTTTATAAAACGATCTTCGAGTTTTATAAAACGATCTTTGAGTTTTATAAAACGGCTTCGAGTTTTATAAAACGACTTCTTGGGTTTTATAAAACTATTCCTTTTGTATTTTTGCGGGGAGTTTTGGCTATTGATTCTGTCGTACCGATTTTGACCCCAACAGTTAGCCCCCCAGCTCGTAAGAATCGTGGGGTTCTTGCGAGTGGATTAAGCTTGTTTGGCGAGTTTGGTAGAATTAGGCGGAACTTTAATGGCCAAAAGTCCAAGGGTGAATAGTAAAATTCTTCCTTATAAGTAGATGGAGTAAAATTTTGAATTCTTTACCTCATCCTCTGCAACTTATCCAAGAAACTTTTCTCTCTACTTCCTTTGAGTTTATTTCTCCCAGGATCTTCAAGCATGTTTTCAGGAAGAAGGACTCGTTCCTCAACTAGTTCCAATTCTCGCAATTCTGAGGGAACGAGCTCGCAGCCTCCAGTTTCAGCTCCAAAAGAAGAGTATTCGTCCCTGTTAATCGATCCGACGGACCGTGCGGCTTTCTGGGCGTTGGGAGATGAGTCGAGGTCTGCTAGGCCTGGGACTTGGGTTCCAGCTTTGTCGGACGTCGATCAAACTTCCGGATATCCGAACTCGGCTCTTTTTAACAGTGTCGATTACATGCGCGAATTTTGCCGAGTTCCAGAGGCAGTCGAGTTTCATCTCCCACTTGCCGGGGAGGGAGACAAGGATGCGCCCAAGGGTTTTTTCACATGTTACAACAATTTCTTGCAACAATGCCACTTATGGTTTCTGATCCCGGAAATCATCGTTCATTACCTTCACAGGTTGGGGCTATCGATCAGTCAGCTGACTCCCCCTGGTTTAAAGCAACTCGTTGGTCTCTTGACGCTGAGTTATGAGCAGGGAATTACCCTTAACGTCGATCATCTCGAGAGTCTATTGATGCCCACGGGGCAGTCGCAGAGGATCACTTTATGCCCCCGTGACGAAATTGTTACGGGCTGCTCAACGCTCTCTACTTCTTGGACGAAAAATTTCTTCTATGTTCGTATTGACAGTGCGTCAGTCGAGGGGGATTGCATTCCGCTTTTTACGACCGTGTGGGGTCGGAAAGGTATGTGAATCGAGTTCATACGAATCTTCTTCCTCTTGTTTTCGTTTTTGTTTTTTGTTTTTTTTTTTAAATTCGTTTATGTCTTTCTGCAGTGACCAACCCTTTGCCTCCGTATCCTGTGGATCTCCCGAACATCACCACTTCTCTTAAACGTGGTGAAGTTGGCTGGTGCAGTTTTTCTCTGCAACGCGTCCGCCAAGCGGTTGACCTCTTCCGATCTCGACTCTTTGCGGATTCTCCGATTTATGAAGAGGATCCGTTTATCGGGGAGTTTATTCCGTATGTTCCCTCGATGAGGAGTGGTAAGTCAAGCTTTCGAAGGGGTAAAAATCCGGTTGTCGAAGACGACGATTCTGAACGTGCGGCCTCTCCTGACAACATTCTCAAGGATTTCCATGATAGTCAAACGGAAGAAGGTGTCTGGACGAAAGCGGGCGGACATCGACCTCCCATTTTCCGGACATCGACCATGATCAAGTCTCGGAGTTTGCTAGGGGGTCTGAGAAAGCTAAGGAGGTACGTGTGTTTATTATTTTCTTTTTCGAGCGATTTTATCATTGGATGATGTCGCTTAATTCTTTTCTTTTGGTAGGGTTTCCTTGTCATGAGCCGGGCCCTAGACAGCCGTACTGCTGAAGCTCGCCTTGCCGAGTTTCAAGCGGACGTGGCTGAAAAAGAAGTTGCTCGTCTTCGGGCAGAGGTTGCGAGGGAGGTTGCTCGCGTGAGGGATGAATGTGCGACTAGATCTCGCCGCGCCAAGGAGCTTTCTGACCAAAGGATTCGTCGTGCTCGTCGTGCGGGCAAACGAGAGGTTGCAGAAAAGATGAAGGCTCGTCGCGAGCGATTTGCAACTGGTTGTTCGGATGCCAAAGTTGTTCAACTGGCGCACGGTGATTATCGCGAATGTCGCGGGATCGTTCGTGGGTTATCCTTAACTCAGAATGAAGGGTATTCGTTTTCTGAGGAATTCCCCGTGCGGCGGGGATACTTGGATCGGGAAAGAGATATTCAGCCCGAACTTTTCGACCTTAGGGCGCGCATGTGGGATCAGTGGAATCCCATTGTGGTGTCGCCGGATTCAGTCAAAGTAGGATCTGGGATATCGGATGTGGATGGTGAAGTCGATCAGTCGGCGTTCGATGACTTCAATGTGTGACGTTATTAGTTTTTCGATTTCATCGTTGTTTTTCCGGGACTGGCCGTTGGTGGCTTTGAATCCCTGCCGTTGGACGGTGTGTATTCGAAGGTTTTCTAATAAGAAAATATTTTCTAAGTATGAAATTCGTGTTTTGTTTTAGATGTAGAGGGAAGAAAACGAGTTGTCATCTCGTATCTAACTCTTTGGTGTAAATCGTCCGATTCGTTAACTCGGGAGGTTTCAGTTTTCGCGAGTGTTTAGTTGTGGGCGAAGAGACATGCCTTTAGGATCTTGATTCATGCCTTGAGACGTTAGCGACCAGTGTGCTGGGTTTAGGGCAAGACCTAGGTTTACTTTTGGATTGAGGCTATGCGATGACTAGTCGGCTTTCGTTTTGCCCGTTGCGATTTTAACCTGACTCCATACCGATTTAGAATCCGCGATAGGTTCTCGGCTTATACGATTTGTATGGTTGGAATCGAGCATCTCACCGGGAACAATTTCTATGTTGCCCGGAAGTGCTGACCAAAAGTTTGGATTTCTTTTATAGCGCGCTATTTTATCCTAGTCGGATGTATGCGGACCGATAGGCCGATGCGTTTGTTTAGGACGGCTAGCGTGCTCGACGGGGCCAATCGCCGAGCGTTTGTGTTTTTAGAGTCGCGGACGGACTTGGGGAAATATTTTTCTTTGAGAATTTAGGCGATGTCTCGCCAGTTCTTTCCGAAAATATTTTGATATGCGAGTTTTATAAAAATGATTAAATAGTTGTTACTGCGAAATCGATTTTCCGGATGTTTGGAATTTTTGCGTTTTCGATAGTAGCGGAGATATTCTAACTTTGTCTTTATTAAAAATTTCGAAAATTTTCGATTACAAAGCGAAAATGTTTTTACTTAAAAATTTGGGAGTATATAAATACTGGTATTCTCACCCACTCCCCCCCCCTCCCGTTTTGGAAGGGGGGATAGCTGAACTCGTCTTTAGGCGAGCTGCCTACGTATTCCTTTCGGAAATCAAGCCATCTCGTAGTTCTGATTGTTTGCGCGAGTGTGTTTACTCGGCTGTCGCAGACTTCTCGATCGCTTCAGTTTCGGGATCGATGTCTTTGTCCGGGATTGTCTCCTCCGGCCGGGTGGAAGCGATGGGTGCGGGAACTTCTGGTTTCTCGACCGTTGCTTGCTTTGGGTCATTTTCTGCGGGCGGTGGCGTGACCTTTGCCCGTTTTGGTTTCACGATTGCTACCGCCAATTGCCTCAGCTTATGTTCGGCCAGGAAGCAGGATCGCGATTGTCTTTGGCATCCCCAAATTGCTGCAACTCCCGTAGGTGTTGGGAATTTGATGCCTAAGTGGTATGTTGACAGAACCGCCTTCATGAAATTTATCCAAGGCGTTCCCATGATCACGTTATAGATAGCCGGGAAATCGACTACCGCGAAGTTAACGATTTTCGTCACTTCTTTTGCGGCAACCGGTAGTCGGATTGATCCCAGGGTCATCGACGTCTCACCGGAGAAACTGGTCAATGGTTTTGGAATCGGCTCGACTTCCGAGAGGCGATTCCCATGCGTGCTAGCGTGTTGCGGATGATCACGTTGACAGTACTTCCGGTATCGACCAATACCCAAGCAACTTCTAAATCGCTTATCACTAAGTCAATGACAAGAGGATCGGCGTGAGGTTGGTCGATTCCGCCGGTTTCAGCGTCGTCGAATGAGATCACCCCTTTCGGAGAGTCATCCGTCGGCACCTTCTAACTCGAGCCGGTTTCGGCTTTACGTTGGTAGGATTTGATTGACGAGACGGTGTCGTTGTAATATTGCGATTCTCCGATAATCATGTTGATTTTTCGGCGGTTAGCGTCGTTACCCTTCTCGTCTTCTCTTCGTCCGCGTTTTTCGCCCGACTGGTTTCCCTGATGTGGGATTTCCACTCGCGCGTTCATGTCCTTCTTCGGAAGGCGTTCTGAATCGCGGATGAGATCCTTGACACTGGATATCTCGGAGAGTTCACCCGCGACCAATTTTGCGGCAAGTCTGGCGCCGAGAACTTTGCAGTTTACGGTGGAGTGCCCACGGGTTTGGTGGAGGTCGCAGAAAGAATTCTCATCGTAATTCGATTTTCTCGTCCATGTGTTACCCGTGGTGTGCCCTTGCTCCGATCCGGAGTTGATGGCGTAGTTATGCGCCCCTTGGAGATCCTGTCCCTCGTGATGGACAAATTTTTCGTTACGAGAGTTCCTCTTTTTCTGCTTCTGCTCGGACGCGTTATCCTTTGCGGACGTTTTCGTTGGCTTATGCTTTTCGGACAGGATTTTAGTCTCCTCCTCGATGGTTATGTAATCGGTAGCTTTATGGAGCGCTTCCTGGATCGTCCGCGGTTTCTCGAGAGTTATCCACTTGCGGAATTTTGATTTATACCAGAGCGATTTCCTTAACGCGTCGATGGCGGCTTTGTCGCTAATCCCGCTAACCCTAGCCATGACGAGTTTGAACCTACTCATGAAATCGAGGAGAGATTCGTCCTCCTTCTGCACCAAGCAACAGAGGTCGGCGTCGGAGGTTTCTGGGTTAATAAACATCGAGTACTGCTTCAGGAATTCCGAAGCCAGTCGATGGAAACTTCCGATCGAATTTCGCCTAAGTTTTGCGAACCATTCGAGCGCTGCTCCTTCTAGGTTTTCGACGAAGAGACGGCAGTAGCCTGCGTCTTTTTCGTAGTCCTTGAGTTTGGCTCGACCCATGGTGATTAGGAACACCTGCAGGTGTGCTTTGGGATCGGATGTCCCGTCGTAAGTTGGCACCTTCAGTTTCCCGGGATCGGGCAGCTTGACCTCGGTGATGCGAGCCGTGAAGGGTCGTTTTCCAAAATTCGTACAGTAGCCGATCGATTTCGGGTGCAGCGCTGGTAGCGTGATGAATCTGAGATTTCACCGCTTTTACCGCTGCGGCCGTTTTAGTGATGTATTCGCGGAGATCGCGAATCTCGGTCAGATTGCCAGCAGTTTTCCGACCTTGTCGGCGTTTCCTGCGAGTAACCGAAGATCGCTCCTCGGCGGTTTTTGCGTATCGCGCGAAGTCGAGTTCCTCCTCGTCTCCAGTAAGAGAACGTTCGGGAGAAGACTCCGGTAGAGGACTTCGAGTTTTTCTTCTCCTAGGATGGACGTCAGCGTCTTCGTCCGATGAATCGGCCTGGTCACTTGTCTCCAGGTTAACCCTTTCGATGCCGTCACCCTCGGTCTCCTGCTCGTGAGTAGGAGGTTTCTCCGATTCGTTTGGCGTCACGTCAGGGTTATCTTTTTCGAAATCCTTTTCCGGTAAGTTATCCTGCTCGGTTCTGGGACGATCCGTAAGAGCGCCAAAATCGAGCCTCCTTCCGCGGATCTTAGTGGTTCCGCGGGGGCGAATTGCTCGGGTTTTCGCGGTTAGGGTTTCAACCCGTTTCGCGAGTGAACCAATGAGCTTTTCCTGCTCTTCCAATTTTTTGTTAAACTCGGAAAGCATCTTTTCGATGGTCTCGGTGTTAGCGTTTGTAGCGTTGGCCGCGGACGCATCTTGTGGTGGTGTTGTTTCAACGTTATCGCGTTCGTTGCGAGTTTGGTTGTCACCAGTCATTGTTTCTTCGTTGGACATGCTGCGGCTTTGGTGTAAGATAGATCCGACCCCCCCTCCTTCTGGCGCCAAACTGTGGGAACCGAAATCCACCTACTGTCAATAAATCGTAAAAAAAGGAAACTTCGGGAAAACCCTAAGTTTCCAGAGGAACCGGCTATCTGCAGAACCGCACAACGAAGATTAAGAAAACGATAAACTTAGAATTTTTAAGAGAATAAACGAAATTGAGAGCAAAGAGGTTCTTATTCCGAATCTGCGTAAGAACTGGTACAAAAAGAGTAGCCGAAAAGTCTAAGAACGAAAAACCCTAGTTGAGACGCAGCTCGCTAACAGAAAACGGAAATATTCCTAAATGCTAATTTTTGGTGGTGAGAGTTCTCAAAATCGTGTCCCAGCTTCTGCCATATGCCTCCTCCTTATAAACTCCTCCTTAGGCGGGTTTAATCTTTCCATTTTGCCCGAAACCGAATATATCGGGAATTTTCCATTTTTGTCGATCCTTCCTTTTCTTCTGCGGAAATCTTCTATTCATCTTCAAACTTGCCTTTTATCTTCTGTCCGCGAGTAAACGACCAAAACGTTATCGTATCTTCGGGTTTGATTTCGTTAATATCGCGAGATGGGTTTTTATCGTGTTTTAGGACCTTTCGGGCCGTTTTACGATAAAAACCGTTTTACGATTTTATACGAGACCGTTTCCTGATCCGATGCCGTTTTTACGATTTTCTCGATGTTTTTTATTTAAAACGCGATTTTTTTTATGATCTTTAGGAAAAATCTCGGATAAATCGTATAGTTTAGGCGATTTTCGGTGTATTGCTTAACCATTACCGTTTTATAGGATTTCTTCGAGTTCTTTTCGAGAAAGTGGAGTTTTACGGTTTTTATCGTAGAATTCAAACGATAAGTCGGATCGAGACGAAAAGAGAGACATTTCGGCCGTGGTTCAGAATGTGACCGTGTCGAAGGACGTAAGGTTCGAATCGGGGCTGCGGGAGATGGTTCAGAATGTGACCAGCAGGCGAACTAGTCGGGGAGTGCCTAGCTAGTTCGCCTGCTGGAGAACTAAGCCAGCTTTCCGGGACCGTCTAGTTCGCCTGCTGGCGAACTAAGCCAGCTTGGTTAGTTCGCCAGCAGGCGAACTAGTTGGTGAGCCTCTAGTTCGCCTGCTGGCGAACTAAGCCAGCTTGGCTTAGTTCGCCAGCAGGCGAACTAGTTGTGACTAGTTCGCGTTTCTTGGCGGTTTCGGTTTTTCGCGGTTTTGTAAAACGATTTCTCGAGTTTTATAAAACGATCTTCGAGTTTTATAAAACGGCTTCTCGAGTTTTATAAAACGATCTTCGAGTTTTATAAAACGATCTTCGAGTTTTATAAAACGGCTTCTCGAGTTTTATAAAATGATCTTCGAGTTTTATAAAACGGCTTCTCGGGTTTTATAAAACGATCTTCGAGTTTTATAAAACGGCTTCTCGAGTTTTATAAAACGATCTTCGAGTTTTATAAAACGGTCTTCGAGTTTTATAAAACGGCTTCTCAAGTTTTATAAAACGATCTTCGAGTTTTATAAAACGATCTTCGAGTTTTATAAAACGATCTTCGAGTTTTATAAAACGGCTTCTCGAGTTTTATAAAACGATCTTCGAGGTTTATAAAACGATTTCTCGAGTTTTATAAACGATCTTCGAGTTTTATAAAATGATCTTTGAGTTTTATAAAACGATCTTCGAGTTTTATAAAACGATCTTCGAGTTTTATAAAACGGTTTCTCGAGTCTTATAAAACGATCTTCGAGTTTTATAAAAAGATTTCTCGAGTTTTATAAAACGATCTTCGAGTTTTATAAAACGATCTTTGAGTTTTATAAAACGGCTTCGAGTTTTATAAAATGACTTCTTGGGTTTTATAAAACTATTCCTTTTGTATTTTTGCGGGGAGTTTTGGCCATTGATTCCGTCGTACCGATTTTGACCCCAACAGTTTAACAGCTACATTTCTCAGTGCCCTCATCATGGCTTCAATATGGAGAGTTTGCCTAGCACCTTCTACAGAGGAGTTTTCCCTAAGTATAGATGTCAACTTGACACTGCTAGCAATGGATCCTTCTTGGGTAGAACTGAAGATGATGCTATGGAGCTTGTAGTGAACATGGCTAAGAGTGATTCAGTCTACAATGATGATTATGATAGGAGCAATAGAGGCAGTGGAGGTGACGATCAGAACACTAAGAAGGAGTTGAAAGCCTTACAAGACAAGATTGATCAGCTCATCTCAGCTGGAGCTAAACAAGAGAAAGTTAACTTTGTTGGTGAGCAGAGCCAAGGAGGGAATGCTGTGGTTAATGAGGTTGATGGTATAGAAGGACAGGAAGAGTTGTGTTTCATCAATAACAATGGTAGTTGGTACAAGAAGGAACCAAATTTTCACTACAACAATTACCAACAAAGGTCATACTCTAACAATCAGAAAGGAGGTTTCCAACAAAAGCAGAACACTCAACAAGGGAGCTATCCACCTAGGCAAAACACCCCTCCTGGTTTCAACAACCAAGGCAATCAGTCTACTCAAGCTCAAGGCAGCTCTTCTCAAGCTCCTACTTCTGATTCCAATGTGGATTCCATGTTCAAGAAACTCTTAGATTTTCAGGTCAAGAATGAGAAGACCATGGTGTATGAGTTCAAGAACATTCACTCCAAGATCGATGGTAGCTACAATGAGCTCAACAACAAGATTAAAGCTTTGGAGAACCATTTTGCCTCCATGAATTCTCATCCAAGTCGCCAACAAGGATCATTACCTAGAAAACCTGAGCAAAACCCCAAGGAAACAATGAAAGCAATCACCCTTAGGAGTGGTAAAGAATTACCTCCTAGAACTCTCACCAAGGATGGTGAGAAACAAGGTGGGGAGGTTGCCATCAACATAGATGATGATGTGGTGATTGTAGATGAGAAAGTCAATGATGAAATCTTGGAGAAGATATAGTAGAAGCTAAGGGTAAAGGAAAAGTTGGAGAAGAGAAGAAAACAGTGAAGGATGGTGAAGTTGTTACTCCAACAAAAGAAACCTCTTTTATCCTCCACCCTATGAGCCAAAGCTACCATTCCCTGGAAGATTTAAGAGGCAGCTGTTGGAGAAGTACAAGGCCCTCTTTGAAAAGCAAATGAGTGAAGTTCAGATTACAATGTCCATCATTGATGCTTTCATGCTGGTACCTCAATATAGTAAGTTCTTGAAGGATGCTGTAGCTACAAAGAAGAAAGAGATGGAGGGTATGATGATCCTTACTCATGAATGTAATGCAATCATTCAGAGGCTAGATGTTCCCAAAAAGCTTGAGGATCCAGGATGCTTTACATTGTGATATACCATGATTTTGACCCACTTTTAGTCATGGTATTGATATGTTTTTATGATTATTATATATGTTTTGGAGTCTGTTTAGAGTATTTACAGGTTCAGGTACGTCCTGGAGAAATATGGTGATTTTGGTGTCTTTTGGAGGCTTTAAGTGCAGAACTACGCAGACGCGTCAGATGTTTAGATATAGATGGAGACCTTCCCATGGTGCGATTGAGCCCATATTTTGGCACAAGATAGAGCTTCGAGTTAGCTTTCCAATGCCACCGGTTTGGGGTCAATCCAACGGTTATATCAGACGTTATGCTCGTTTTACTGAAGAGTGGTCAGTCTGCCTCGCGAGAGAAGACTGTCGGGAAGATATGTGCATATCGATCGATGAGAGACACTTCATATCGATCGATATGGATGCCAGAATGCGGGCCAAGTATATTTCATGACCAACTGAAGCCCAGAAGAAATCTAAATTACCAGAATGCCCTTGGACGACCAGAAACCCTATTTATGTTATTTGCAAGCCATTGTTGACGGCTATGCTATGCTATCTACGCTTTCTTTTCATCTTTTGTTTTGATTGTTCTTAGAGAGGAGAGAAGAGGGGAACTCCTTCAGAGTCCTCTTGGAACTCCATTGGAATTATCTTTATTCTCTTATGCTATTATTATTCAGACTATGATTTGTGTTTCTTCTATCATGTCTGAGTAGTTCATCTTGTTAGGTTTAGGGATTTCATGAGCTTAATATCAAACTGAATATCAATTAGGATTGCTAGAATATATATAGATCTCTACACCAGGGTGATTTGTAATACTAGGATCTGGAGTAATTAGGATACCACGATAGTGTGACTAATTGTTTGAACCTAGAATTATAGGACAATTGAGATGCACGAAAGTGTAGTCAATTAACGGAACCCGAATCCTGCTGGATTAGATACTTAGGCGCATATGAGAATTTGGTCTAGGAATCTAGTTGAACATAATCGATTAGGTCGTTAATGCTTGTCTGAGGTAATATCGATCGATACTCAGGCCATAGTATCGATCGATACTCTCTTCTTGTTCGCATGCGAAAGGTGGAACAAGGACTTAGACATCTGATTAGTAATTACATTGATAGATGAATTACTTACTTATTAAAATCGAGTTCTAGAATAAATCTATAAGCTGTTAGCATTTTGAATTGTTGTTTTGAATCTCTTGATTGATAAATCCCTAGGTCTAGCTATTTCTCCTTATTGTTTACAAACTCAACCAATTGAACAACTACCTTGTTCACATTACTTTTATTTACTGTTTTATAAACTGTTTATCTAGCTTAACTTTGATTTCTATAGTCTATTGTGTGCTCCTGCTCTCTGTGGATTCGATCCCTAAATACTACGATTGAACCTCTTATTTGAGAGAGTAATTCACTCCTTAGGGTTAAACATTTGAGTGATATCACATTTCCTTGTACCCTAGGACCCATGGTGTTTGAGAAGTGCTTATGTGACCTTGGAGCTAGTGCCAGCCTCATGCCTTTGTCTGTTGCAAAGAAGCTTGGATTCGTTCAATATAAGAAATGTAGACTCTCCTTGGTGGTAGCTGATAGATCGGTAAAGTACCATGTTGGTATCCTAGAAGATATCCGATTGATGGTTGGTAACTGTGAGATCCCTACTGATTTTGTTGTGTTGGAGATGGGAGAGGAAGCAAAAGATCATTTGATCCTTGGAAGGCCATTTCTAGCCACTACAGGGGCTATTGTGAATGTTAAAGAAGGGATGATTGATCTTCATCTTGGAAAAGAGAACATCCTCCACTTTGACATCAAAGAGATGATGAAAAAGCCAACCATTCAGAGTCAAGTTTTTTACATAGAGGAAATGGATGCTCTAGCTGATGAGCTTCTTGAGGAGTTAGCACTTGAAGACCCTCTCCAGCATGCTTTGACAATAGATGGAGAAGTTCAAGTGATTGAGAACAAGGAGAGTGCTGTCTACATAAGGATGATGAATTCACACAAGCCAATGGCTGGTAAAGATCAGTTTGAGGAGCTGCCACAAGTGGTTCATCATGTAGCCTCAGCTACTCAACAAGAAGAAAATCAGCAAGATGATTGGAGTGAGCTCAAAGCACCAAAAGTGGAGCTTAAACATCTTCCCCTTGGTTTAAGGTATGCCTTCCTTGGCTCTAACAACACCTACCCTGTCATAGTGAGTAGCCTACTCAAAAAAATGAATTATCTAAACTTTTAATTGACCTTAAAAAATATAGAAAAGCAATTGGCTACTCACTTAAAGACATAAAAGGGATATCACCTTCTTTGTGCATGCATAGGATACATCTTGAGGATGAATCTATGACTTCTATTGAACATCAAAGAAGGTTGAATCCCAACTTGAAGGATGTTGTAAAGAAAGAGATTCGCAAACTCTTAGATGCTGGAGTTATATCCCCAATCTTTGATAGTAAATGGGTATCTCTTGTGCATGTTGTCCCAAAGAAAGGTGGTATCACTGTCATTAAAACTGATAAGGATGAATTAATACCAACTAGAACCATAACAGGCCATAGGATGTGTATTGATTACCGAAAACTTAACTTAGCCTCTAGAAAAGACCAGTTTCCATTACCTTTCATTGATCAAATGCTAGAGAGGCTTGCAAACCATCCTTACTATTGTTTTCTTGACGGGTACTCAGGATTCTTCCAAATCCCCATACATCCAAATGATCAAGAGAAGACAACTTTCACATGCCATTATGGTACCTTTTCTTATCTAAGGATGCCATTCAGGTTGTGTAATGCTCCAGCTACCTTTCAAAGGTGCATGATGTCAATCTTCTCTGACCTAATTCAGGATGTAGTGGAGGTATTTATGGATGATTTCTCGGTGTACGGATCTTCTTTCTCTGCTTGTTTTTCTAATCTATGCAGGGTCTTACAACGATGTGAAGATACAAACCTCATTCTTAACTGGGAGAAATGCCATTTCATGGTGAATGAAGGGATTGTATTGGGGCACAAGATCTCAGAGAAGGGTATTGAGGTAGACAAGGCCAAGATTGATGTGATGGCTGGGTTGGCTCCACCAAAGACAATCAAAGACATTAGGAGCTTCCTTGGTCATGCTGGATTCTATAGAAGGTTCATCAAGGACTTCTCTAAGATTGCTAGACCATTAACCAAACTGTTGTGCAAGGAGGCTACCTTTAGCTTTGATGAAGAGTGTCTTGAAGCCTTTAAGAAGCTGAAGAGTGAGCTCATTAGTGCTCCCATTGTTCAACCACCAGATTGGGATCTTCCCTTTGAGATCATGTGTGATGCTAGTGACTATGCTATGGGAGCAGTTTTGGGTCAAAATAAAGAAAAGAAGACACATGTGATATACTATGCTAGTAGGACTCTTGATGAAGCTCAAATGAAGTATGCCACAACTAAAAAGGAGCTTCTTGCCATAGTATTTGCCTTTGAGAAGTTTAGAAGCTACTTGGTAGGCTCCAAAGTCATTGTCTACACTGATCATGCAGCTTTGAGACACCTTTTGGCTAAGAAAGATGCTAAACCAAGACTGTTGAGGTGGATATTGCTGCTACAAGAGTTTGATCTAGAGATCAAGGACAAACCAGGAGTTGATAATGGTGTAGCTGATGATCTATCCAGAATGAGAGTGGAGTGTGGTATTCCGATTGATGAAGGTCTTCCAAAGGAACAGATTATGGCCACTAGAGGAGTTGTGAGACTTTGTGAAACTGGAAAGAAGATTGAAGAGGTTAAGGCAACCCAAGAGAAATAGCCTTGGTATGCTGATTTAGTGAACTACGTAGCCATTGGAAAAGAACCATTAAACCTTGAAGGATATGCTAAGAAGAAATTCTACAAGGATGTGAAGAGATACTATTGGGATGAGCCTTATCTCTACATTCTTTGCAAGGATCAGCTTTATAGGAGAGTAGTGGCTGAAGAGGAGATAGATGGGATCCTTACACAATGTCATGGATCATCTTATGGAGGCCACTTTGCTACCTTTAAGATTGTTGAAAAGGTGTTACAAGCTGGGTTTTGGTGGCCACACATGTTCAAGGATACACAAGACTTCATCTCAAGGTGTGATTCATGCCAAAGAAGAGGAAACATCACCAAGAGGAATGAGATGCCTCAAAATCCTATCCTAGAGGTTGAAGTGTTTGATGTGTGGGGCATTGACTTCATGGGACCTTTCCCATCATCCTTTGGCAACAAATATATCCTTGTGGCTGTAGACTATGTCTCCAAATGGGTAGAAGCTGTAGCTAGTCCTACAAATGATGCTAGAGGGGAATTCAAGATGTTCAAGAGTGTGATCTTTCCAAGATTTGGGGGTACCAAGAGTTGTTATAAGTGATGGAGGCTCTCACTTCATCAACAAACTGTTGGAGAGCTTACTCAAGAAGAATGGTGTTAAGCATAAGGTAGCAACTCCCTATCATCCCCAAACAAGTGGGCAGGTTGAAGTTTCAAATAGAGAAATAAAGAGCATCTTGGAGAAGATTGTGGGAACTACAAGGAATGACTGGTCTAGCAAGCTTGATGATGCACTTTGGGCATATAGAACAGCTTACAAGACTCCTTTAGGCACCACACCTTTCAACCTAGTGTATGGGAAAGCTTGTCATCTGCTTGTTGAACTTGAGTACAAAGCTCTATGGGATGTGAAGCAGCTAAACCTTGATATTAAGAGTGCCAATGAGAAGAGACTTTTTCAACTCCATGAGCTTGATGAGATAAGGATGGATGCTTTTGAGAACTCAAGGATCTACAAGGAGAAAACCAAAGCTTTTCATGACAAGCACATCCTAAAGAGAGAGTTCAAGGCTGGAGATCAAGTTCTTCTCTACAACTCAAGGCTGAAGTTGTTTCCCGGGAAGCTCAAATCAAGATGGTCCGGACCTTTCAAAATCAAAGAAGTGAGGCCATATGGAGCAATAGTTCTATGGAACAGGAATGGAGAAGACTTCACAGTCAATGGACAGAGAGTCAAGCTCTACATGGGTACTATAGCAGAGGAGGAAGGAATCTCGGTTCCGCTCTCTGATCCTGTCTCCGCCTTGCCTAAAACAAAGGAAGTCAAGCTAGAGACTTAAAACATATAGTAGCTTAAGCATCTCTTGAAAGTCTTGCACGCTTCGAGCCTTGAAAATTCTTCTTGAAACTTGTTTGCTTGCTTGAGATTGACATGTTTTTGAAGCCAACTCCAAACTGAACTTGAAGTGAATGAACTTAATTTCTCTTGCAAATGGTCACTTGCATACATAGTCATGGATTATACACATTTGGGTTATCTTATTCTACTTCTACCACTCTTTGTTAACCCAAATGGCACTCTTATACCCTTAAACCCTTACCATTCCTTGAAGCCAACATTAATTTGCTTGAGTGAGGCATTTTTGTGAAAGCTAGTCATGTGCAAAATCTTTAAGTGTATTAGGAGCGACAACGGTTTGTTCTTATCTTATGCTAGCAATAGGACCTCATTTTAGCTAGCACTTAGGATATGTATTGGGTTTGCAAATGAAAAGAGTGAGCCAAAAAGAGTAAGAAAAAGAAAAGAAAACCACTAGGGATATAAAAAAAAAGAAAAAAAAAAAAAAGACGAAAGCTCTAAAATCCTTTAGTAAAATCCCTTTAGAACCTAAAAAAAAGATTTGGGATAGACAAAGAAAAGAAAAAGAAAGATAGAAATAAAGAGCTAAGTGTGAAAATGTTATAAGGAATCCCTAGTTGGTTAAAAAGAAAAGAAAAAGTGTGATCATTGAGTGAATTTTGAAGATGGGTACTCTTTTGGGTTTTGGGACTTTGAAAAGAAGAAGATTAGAGCTAGATATCATTTAGGAAAGGGGTAGAATGATGAGAACAAGTCATTGTATGCATGAATTGCTCATTTTTTTAGATAAATTTTGCATAATGATCTAGCTATTATCTTTGAGAGTAAGTCACCATAAAAAGAATGTATATGAGCCCCTTTTGTTTCACACTGAACCTTTTTGCTCATCAAGCCAAATGATTGAGATCATATGCCCATTTGTAAGACTTCACCTTGTGTGTGTGTGTGAGAATAAATGTGAGAGTTGGTTGAAGGAACGTGTTAATTGATGAGTTATGCATCTTGCTTAAAAGGCATAAAAGTGTTTTTGATATGCGTAGAGAAGCTAGAGTATAATAAGAGAGTGGGCTCATGCTATTTGCTATGTTTCTGTAGGATGTTAAGTTGAGCAGTAGGAGATGTTTATTTTGGTTATGAGTTCCCACCTTCAAACCTCTCCTTTTATGAGTTTTTGAAAGTTCACTTGAGGACAACTAAAGAAGAAGTTTGGGGGAGTTGATATCTTGCATATTTCATAGTTTTAATCATCCTTTTTATGTTCATTTAAATTACTTTAGCTGCATTTAGAATCCCTTTAGGTGCATAGCATTTGCATGTGTGGTATTTCAGGTATGGAGAAGCTTAGGTTGGAGATTAGAGGGTTAGTCATGAAAAATGGAACTCACCAAGAAGTTTGGGATGGCTTCACGCGGCCATGCAAGGCGGGGTGGGAGCAGGTCGTGTTTTTCGTCCAGTGTTCCTCGACCACACCACGCGGCATGTCAAGCGGGGTGGGAGCAGTCCGCGTATTTCGTCCCGAGAAGCCCATTCTCGACCTCCACACGCGGGCCAGTCACGCGGGGAAGAGAAGTCCGCACCTCGTCCACGCCACATCACACAGCCATGTAACGCGGCCAGCACCAGGCCGCGTATTCCAGCCTGACCTCCACACGCAGGCCAGCCACGCAGGGAGAAGCCGGCCGCGCTGGACTCCGTGATCAACTTTCCCATTAGTTGTTTGGGTAAAACTCGGGTTTGTCGGGTCGACTCGGTTTAAGTTTTAAGCTACTATAAATACAATTTAGACCTAATCTTTAGGATTATCTTATTTTCTCTCCTAAACACTTGACATTTTGGTGAAAGTTTATTCCTTTAATCTAAGTTTCATCTTTTATCTTGTGTTCTTGAGATTTCTTAAGTGTATCATTGCTTTCTAATCATGATTAACCTTATATCCTTCATAGGTTTAAGTGGAATCATGGTGATTAGTGAGTAGTCATCTTAGGATTCATGGGTTAGGGAGATCAAAGGGTGATTAAGCTAGATCTAAGGTGTTTAAGCATAGATCCATCATGTTCCTTGCTTGTAGAGTAAATTTAATGTTATTTTAGAGTTGGCCTCTTTAGAATTGAGCTTTAGGTATTTCATGCCTTAAAGGTGTATGATGAAATACCTGAACCAACTCTCCAATGCTTTTAACATTCTTTACCAAAGAGATTTGTTGTTAAAGGTGTTAGGATGGCTAGTACACTTGATTTTAATGATTGTTTAGATAACATTCAACCTAAGAGATTAAATGCTTGAGTTATCTTTGCAAATGAACATTCATCTAGAGATAGAGTTTGTTTAGGATTGTGTCTAGGCCTAAGGTTGATAGATTGATTGAAAAGCTTACACCTTTAGATTGAAACTTGATCACCCAAGATCAATTCCCTTACCCCATGAATTCTCTCTTCTCATTTTGAAAGAAAGCTTTGATTTTTATTGCTTATTTAGTAGTTTCTTACTTTAAAATCATCTCACCAATTGATAGCACTTAGATTAAGCATGGTCTTGCAATTCCTTTGGTTTATGATCACTTAGAACTGGTTTGACATCCTTTATATTACAACATTTGAATAGGAACCTTAAAAGTCCTATTATCAATTGGTTGATCATTTCCATAATGAAAATAGTTATTATCAGGAGGAGCAGATGATAGATTATGATAGGATTTATGATATGGTAGGTAATGCATTTGTAGCTCATGATAAAGTTGAAAAATCTAACATAGATGCAAAAATGTTTTATGAAATGTTAGATGTTGCGAATCAGCCAATTTACAGTGTTTGTAGAGAATATCTCTCTAAATTTTCGTTGCTAATAGAATGATGAATATTGAAACCGATCACAATCTACCTGAAAATTGCTTGGGTGCATGGATAGGCTTGTTTAAAGAGTATTTGTCGGAAAACAATGTCTCTACTGATTCTTATTATGCGATTTAGAAATTTGTTTATAGCTTTAGATTGCCTACATTTCCAAAAATTTATAGATCATATCAGTTATATATGAATCAATATTATATTTAAATATAAATCTAACTACATATCCAATTTTTATATTATTTAGGATTAAAACTAATAAAACTTGGTCACATATGTATCAAAGAGTTACATATGTATAGTTATACATATGACTAGATTTATACACATATGTATCAAAGAGTTACACTGTAAAGTGTAACCTTATTTATGCTCCTAGTGTTGATTTATTATTTAAGATTCATATTTAAAATAATATAACTGGTTGGACATTAGTCATCCTATTATTTTCTATATTTAAAATTTCAATCATAATAATTATTTTGTATATTTGCATTAATTAAAAATGATGTAAAATTTTTTTTCGTCATTTAATTAAATAACTCTGAAAATGGTGATGCGAATAATTTACATCATTTTATCGACAACTGATATGAAAATTTATATTATTTGCACTAGTTATTTTTAAAAAATAAATTAAATTAGAGGCTATAAAAATGAAACTAAAACAACAAAATCTAAACTACATCGTAATATTTGGATTTTTAAAAAAAAAATAGAGGAGGTTAATAAGTTTTGTATGAGAAAAAAAACATTTTAAATGATGTAAATTAAGATAAAACAAGGTCAGATTACTAAATTGTTGTTAAAAATTATAATTACATACTTTCTATTAGTATCAATTTTTTTACTGATGTAAGTTTTGTATCAATTTTGTAAGTGACGTTAGCTAAAAAAATACCAATGCGTCAATTGTGTAATTGATATAATATATATAATAATATCAGTTATGTTAAAATGATGCATACTAATAAAAACTAAATCACTTTATCGAAATGATGCTAAATAAATAATTAACAACATCAATTGTTACAATTGATGCTAAATCATATTTATTTGTCTCATTTATACATAAGTAATTTAAAATAGAATCACTTATTTTGTGATACAATTTAAGTGATTTAATTCAGCACATTTTTTTTGTAGTGACATTAAACACTAAGTATAAAGAAATCTAGGAAGAATTATTTTATCGAGTACTAATTTATCAAAATTTGTTTGTAATAAATTTAAATTTCCAAGCAATTTGCATAGACACTTAAATTTTGAACAAAAGAAAAAGTTGGAAAAAATTAGAGTAAAAATTTTCTCTTTACCTGTGAGATAGAAGATATTAACATGAGAACATAAATAGCAAAATATTAGTTCAAAACAAAATAGGCAAAGAACAAAAAAACACGAAATGTTTTTTTTTTAGAAAGGGCTATTTAAAAAAACACGAATTGTTTATAAAACTGTAAGTTGTTTTGATGAAATACAGTATTTGAGAAACTAGTTGTCCACCGTGATAATTTAGACAAAAATATGTTTTCATGCCTTAATTTTTTTTTTATTCTTAAAAATTCTTCAACTTCAACCATAATTTATGGTCTGGTGGTGATTAACTTGAAGACACAAATTCAATATAGCAAAGTTACCAGGATTCGAGTCTCGATCACTGAGAAATTAATATTTCGACATCGCTAGGGACAAAGAACCAACACGTGATAGTACGAAATTAGTCTGGATGACTTCTGTGAAACCAGAATATCTTGAAGTTCTATTTTACATATCTGTATATCTGTTGCATTAATTGGTAAACAAATCAACTGGAAAAGCACATTTTATATTTGAAAGTATATGGTAGCACATGGATTCCATTGTTGGTGTTTGTGCAGTTGTCCGAGGAAATATATGAACATCTCGATATTTCCGACCACTACTACTAAACATAACTTCTCGCTATTCCCAACCAATAATACTCCCTTCCCTCGGTGTAGTTATTAAATACTTATTACATTAAATATGAATGATAAAAAGTTGTATAAAAGATATGAATGATAAAATAAATTTGTGAAATACAAAGAAATTAAACTATGTATAGACTATAGGTAAATCATGTGGTAAATGATAGTTTCCTGAATTTGGTTTCTTTTCTCGTAGAACTATAACTGATAAGTTGCTATTAACAAATGACAAATAGTACAAAATATGTTTTTGTTAAAATATAGATAAAATGTTTTAGTTTTAAAAATAAAATAAAATAAAATAATCCCTTAATGTGTAAGAACCTTAAACATATTTTAGATGTGTGGAAGCCTACGGAAATAAATAAATAAATATATATATATATATATATAAATATATATATATATATATATATATAAAGGAGAACACTCTCTTCATAGAGAGAGTTACATCACTTGAAAGGAGAGATTGCCATGTGTTATCATTTAAATAATAATTTCATTGTTTCTCTTTATTTTTAAGAATTGATGGCTTAATTTGTAATGAAATAGCGTATGTATGTTCCTCTTTCTTTTCAGTTCTCCGATCTATTTAATTAAATAATAAAAATAATAAATTTCAAAATACGCAGACAATAAAAAGAAATCTGAACAACGAGATCTAGAAGTAATCAAACCTTGAAGAACAAAGCTAAGAGTAAGGTTTGCTGGAACTGCTACTAATAGTGGTGAACGACACTGACATATGAAGGAGAAAGGATAGCATCATCATAATTATAATCAAACCATGAACTCAACATTCAAATACTAATTTTGATTATAACAGTTCAATAGAGATTCGTCGCAAAAATCCATAGCCATGTTTGAATCTTCCAATGTATTACCCTAACGCATATATATATATATATATATATATATTTAAGTTTGCCTCAACCTTCAAAACAGTAAAACACTTACATTTGAATGAACCATTATTAAGGGTGAGACAAACTTGATTCGGTACTTATAAGTTCTAATAAAAATAATAATACAATAGTAAAATTTAAATTGAGAATACACTTAACAATTTAAAATTCGAAGTAAATTTTAAAATTTTCATAATGAACAAAGTTAAGGTTAATATTTGTAAGTTTTAAATGACTATCAAAGTATCAACTGAGAAAAACTACATAATAGATGATATAAAATAAGACAGGTATACTTAAATCAAACAAACAAATTTAACTTCTTGAATAAAATATACATCAACGCATTCAAATAATCATGAAAATGTTAGGATGCAAATTAGTCTAACAAAAATAATTGGTGTCAAATAATTGGTCAAACAAAACGTATAATCAACCACTAAAACTAAACCTCCAAAAAAGTAAAATATTTACGTCTTGCTTATATGAGTATATTAAGTATTTTGGTATTCGAAAAGTGTATGATCTTTATATAATAGAATCTATATATATAAAGAAGGATTTTTCCTTTTTTAAGAGTTATTAAATTTTGTGTTTTCTATTATGTTATTGTCTCACAAATTAAATTGGGCTTCATATTTTCGTCGAAAAGGTCTAGCCCATGTGAAACCGTTATTTTGTTAATCCGCAGTGTTTTGTTGATGAAAGTGTTACACGGTCTTCGTCTGTCCTGCATTTAGCGGCGCGGAATAGGGTTCCACTATGATCGTCGGACTCGGTCAATAGATGGTCTGAGGTGCAGAAACTAGTGTGACGATTCTGTATGTTGGTCTTGATCAAGACATTTCGCCTTATTTCTATCAGTCAAAAGAAGGTAACTTCCAGATCCTTTGCATTAAACATGTTGTTAACTCTTCCGGCCACAATCTACATTTAATATATGTTAATCTTCTTAGAGACGGTATTTTCACATTATAAATAATAAACATTAATTTACAAGAATAATTGTATTCAAAAATAAAATACAATCAATATACAATAATCTAATTATGTATAATGACCAAATTGTAAGAACTATATATTTTATAAGTTAGTCAGTAACATTTATTTCAAAATTTCTAATCAAAGTAATGGGTAACTCATTTTCATATATAATAATATATAAGATTCTAATAAACATGTATATATATAAATAGTAACAATAGTTTCATATTACTTATTTATCTGTCATAAAATAGTTTTACTTATAACAGATAAATTATTTCTTTATATCACATAAATCATTAGAAAATACATGAAACAAATATATAACTAAGAGAAAATAACTTTACTCAATGACTCTGATTGTAAATTTAAAAATCTATGTGACTTATTGGTATAGTTAAACTAAAATAAACATTAAGAGAGAAAATATATAATTATATTTTTAATTTTTATTATAACTAGACAATTTTATAACTTATAATTTGAAGAATAAAATACATAGATAAAATTGCTGTAAAATAATTATAAACCTTAATTCTGTTTATAAAAAATAAAAATAAAAATAAATTTTTACTATTAATTTTACTCACTCACCTGTAAGTCGGGTTTACCCCAGTATTAAATAATCTAGTACTAGTTGGGAACATAGAAAATTTCTTCTTCTTTTTTGACAAAGAACATTGAAAATTTCTTGTATCGTAATATTCCTTTGATATTAGTTACTTCAATTAATTTACTACAACTAGTGGTCGGAATATCGAGAGCTTCTTATTTCCTTGGACAATTGCACAAACACCGATAATGGAATCCATGTGTTTTTAATGTAAAAGGATCTTCAACTGATATAATGTAACTCTAAATATGAAGTTTTTTGCTAACAAAAAAAAAAAGAGATTCAAGTTCAAGTTTAATATATTTATTTAAATTTTGATCTTTATAATTATACACCTCATATATGTTTTTTTTAATATTTTATCATTTATTTCACAAATTTTTCAATTGTTCATAAATTTAAAATTTACATATAAAATTTAGTAAATACTTTAAAATAAGATTTTAAAATATTTTAAAACTAGATTAGACAACAACTACTCCCTATATTTTTAGAGTTTTCACACATTTAAGAAAACATGTTAATAAATGCATTATTTTTATACTTAGTTATTTCTCTTAATTTTAGTTAATCAAAATTCAGTCAACAAAATTAATGTCTTTCTTATTTACAATCTAAATAATAACCTTATGCTCAGATATGATTAGCAGAATTGTCATTACTTAAGTGATAACCTCGCAAGCATTCTTATCCCTTTAATAGAAAGTAGAGCGTTTTCCGCGCTATGCGCGGATAATTAGACTTTAAATTTTAATAAATTTTGGTTTGTGTACCGAATACTATGAAAGCATTCTGAATTTATATAAATTTTCTTAAACCTTTTTTAGAACCTAACATCTATTCTATTATTTACAAAATAAGTTTTTGCAATCAAACTCTCACGTTATATATAAGTTAGCCAAATATTGAAAACAAATTTTAAATTTATTTTATTAGATAAGTTATTAAAACTAAAGAATAAAACGATACAAAATCTATAATATATATTTTATTTAAAAAGATTATTCCTATATATATTGTGCTGTAATCCGAAAACTATTTTTTAATAAGAAATTAAAATTCAAAAACAGAAAACATATAACTAAATATTAATCAAGTAAATTCTTAATTTTATATAATTGAAAAGAGAATATTTAATTCTTTTTAATATTTATTTATTAATAATGATATATTGTACAATGAGATTTCCAAAAAAATTATAATACGTAAGAATTTCTAAATGAAACAATAAATAATAATTTATCATTATAGTCATTTTTATTAGTAAATTTTCGAAGTGATTTTTTGCTTTTGAGCGCTCACTTTTAGACTTCGAAAGATGACGGTCACACCGCACCACAGAATAGTAACAAAAAAAAGTAATAAAAATCTTTATCTATATATATATATATATATATATATTTTTTTTTTTTTTTTTTTTTTTACCATTTGCACTGCATAGAGCTAGATATTTCACGTCTTGTACACACTGTCAATTAATAATGTAAAAACCGTCAATTTTAATATTTTTATTTTTATCTTCTATTTGGTACAATTATTCATGTTTATCTTTTCTAAATAGATATTTTTTAAAATACCTATATATGAAACTTCATAAATGAGTCAAGACATTTATATCCATGATTATTAAATATAAATAATTATTAAAAATAAGAAAAAGATAATTCTTTTTATTTTTTGAATTATATTTTAAAATTCAAAAAAAATTATGATTTATGTTTTAATCTCTTTCGAATATTTTAATTTCTTAAAAAAAAATTTCAGATATTTATTTTCAAATTTGGAAAATACATTTGAAACTATTTTTATTTTTTTATTTTTATTTTAAATATTTATTTATATTTTATTAAAATTATAAACTTTACTCTTTAAAACTCTACCTCTCAAATTTACACGTTAAGTCTAAATTAGTTAACTCTAGGATTAAGATGAAGATGGAAAATGGTACTAAAAAATGCTAGTTTAGACAATTTCCCAATCTTAACTCAATTTTAAAAGGAAAATTTATTTATGACGATCTAAAAAATATTGGCACTTAGATTTTGAACGGTTAGAACAGATTTGGTGATATGAGCGATCCAAAATGAATATATGATATAATATGACTGTTGTTCCTTCGATACTATATTGAATAAATATTTTACTAATAAACATGTACTAGGATAAGATCCGAATCTTGTGCCGAGTGAATTCACCTTGCGCATAGTGAATTTAAAATTATATTTTTAAGATGATAAAGATTTCTAATATATATATATATATATATATATATATATATATTTCTATATATATATATATATTTATATATTTGTAACTTATATGTAAAGTTTATCAATAAAATTGACATTATCTAACATGCATTATAAATTAGGAAAAAAAAAACAGGTTAATTAGAAAGATACGATTGAGTATTGTCAGAAATTGCATAAAATCATTGTCAAATTTGAAAGATACGGCGTTAATATTTTGGAAGTTATCTCTGACCACGAAATTAAGATATTAAAAAGATCAATTTAAAGGATATGCCAATTTTATGAAAAAATTTCAAACTTACCTTTTCGTAGACTGTTTCAGTTGAACATTTATGAAAGGTTACCAAACTTACATGTATCAAAGATGTAAATAATTATGCTAAATTTATAAGGATCAGTACACAATTTTATTGTTTTAGAGATAAGACCCCTTTTGATCATAAACGCCGTTCTTCATTACCTTTCTGGAAGTAAACTTAGAACTTGTCATATCTCTTACTGAAAACATGACATCGTATATGCTAAATTTATATTGCAAGTTTCTTGACTCCATTGATATTGGCGGATATATCTTTTTGATAAACTGGCCAATTTTGATTACCTTTTGTGAAAATAATTTTAGATATAGTCACGCTCATATGAGCATAATGAAAATCTTAGCTTGTTTTAAAATCATCATTATTGCGATCGTATATCATGCTGAAAAGTGGTAATATTTCTTTGTGATTTTACTAATCTATACCTAAATATTGTATGAATATTTGTTTGTGTAGAAGTTATATAATGCAATTATTCTTCTGTAGGTTACAAAATAATACACAACCTTTAAACTCTTTAAAGTTTAAAGTAACAATGGATTTATAAGTGCTATTCGTTGAAGATATTCAGTGATGGGAGCATAAAATCATGTGTGAATTAACACACAGTAGTTATAATAAAACCATATAATATGCAGTTTTTATGTATCATTGTCTTTTTGTGTATTAAATCATATCAATGGCATAATAATAATGAACTAGGTGGTAACATGCGCCATGCACAGAGTGATGAACTAAAAGAGATTATAACTTTTAACTTTTAAATCATATGATTTTTATTGTTGGTGTAATTTAAGTATATTATATGGAAAAAAATTTATAAGAGTATGTAAAGACAAATATAAATTTATTATGGATTTAAGATAAGACATAACATAAGCAATAGACTTATTATTTACATAATAGAATTATGAATATATAACAAAACGAAAGATAGGAAATATGATAGTAAAATGCTAGATAAAATTATAAAATAAAAACAAATTAAAAATCAAAATTTCTGTTAGAAGTTTTTTCATATCATAGATGAAATTTATGATACCTTTTTTTGCTAGGTAGAATTTTTTTTGATTGTGATGTCGATGAATTTCAGTCCATTGATATATATAAGAGATCAATTATAGCTTTATGCTTATGAAAGATTAGTGAGAGAAAAATATTATCACGCCACAATCAAATCAAATGAATTTCTATTTTTAGCTGTCAATTTTAAAATTATGAAAATTAACACTAATTAAGAAATCAACATATAGGAATTAATATTAACTTTGTAAATTAATGTATATTAACCTGATCAAATGTAAGTTTGTAAGGGTCTGGGTCAAAACTTTCCTATAATAATTCTTCGAGTACTAATTTGTGAATACATAACGGGAAGAAATGCCATATATATTCGTTATACATTTGGCGGATTTGAAATTAACCTGATGGAATGTAACTCTGTAAAGGTCTGAGTCAAAATTTTCCTATAATAATTCTTCGAATACTAATTTTTGAATATATAGCGGGAAGTAATGCCATATATATCGTTATACATTTGCTGATTTGAAATTAACCTGATCGAATTTAACTTGGTAAAGGTTTGAGTCAAAACTTTCCTATAATTGTTTTTTGAATAATAACTTTTGAATATATAATGGGGAGTAATGTCATATATATCGTTATACATTTGGCTGATTTGAAATATTGGGAAAATATTATTGATCGGCATTAGAAGATTGCGATCAAGCATGCATGTTTGATATGTTGTGTTTTTGACATATTACACACATACTTTGCATATCACTTTTGTGCTTTCCTGGAGTATTCTTAGTGTGTTTTGAGTTATTTCAGGTGTAGAACGAGTTGGACTGCACCAGAAGGAGCATAATGAAGAAAGAATGCAAAAACCAGAGTTTTCCATCGCACATCACCCATCACGGAGCAACCCCCTGCTTGCTCCCTCTATCGCGGAGCAAACCCACCTTTGCTCCCGAAAATTATGAAAACTTCTAATTAATTTCGGGATTTGCCCTAATCTTTCTATTTTCTTCTCCCAGGTGCCTGTGGCCTTCAGACATATTCTATTCTATTTTTTCCTAGACAGAGAACGCTTTTGGAGAGAGGAGAAACCTAAGAACTTTTGGATATTGTGATTTTGATACTTGTAAAGGGAGAAGATCATATCTCTTGTTCTAGAGAAGAATCCTCTGAACCCTATTTATATTTATCTGCAATAATATTCATGTCTTCTTCATCTCTTGACTTTGTGTTCTCTGTTGTTATAGCTGAGTAGTCGATTTGTTAACCTAGGGTTCTAGGGTGTTGATCCATTGAACTAAACATATATAAGCATCATTCTCGCCTTTGGTCTCCACTGTTCTTACTGCTGATACTGATTTGATCACTTAGTATTTGATTCCAAGTTTAATCTTTTATCATTAATCCTGAATTAGGTTACTAGATCTGTTGAGAGCAAGCATCACATCCCTGGTCAGCGAAAGTAGATATCAGGGTGTGATGTGAGCATATTAGGTATGTTCTTAATGTTTGCTGTTGAGTATTGATCCACGCGAGAGCATAGGTACCATTGCTCCTCTGCGAAAGGAGCACACCTGCGAGAGCAGGGTGTTCTAGTTAAGAAATCTGAGTTGTAGGTTGCACTTAAAAAGCTTGAATAATTGTTTGGTTCAGCATGATTAACACCGAATGAGATACCCTAGGTTGACATCCTTATATCCTGAAATTAAAACCCAATTTAATTACTTGTTTCTCACGATTTGCTTCTTCACAAAACTTATCGTTTTAGCTTGAATTTGATCCTATAAAAATAAAGTGTAATATTTGGTCTCTGTGGATTCGATCCTAAAGTGCTACATCGACATACCATTCGATTGTGGTAGTGTGCACATTAGGTTAATTGGTGTGCGTTCGCACATAATATCAATTTGGCGCCGTTGCCGGGGACCAATAATTTTACCTTTATTTTTTGGCAATTTTTCTAGTCTAGAACATCTAACTTGCTCTATATTTCTTTGCTTGCAGCTGATGTTCCAGGTGTATGACCAGTAGAAATACTCGAAGCCACACCTCAAGTCCATTAGTCACGCTCACCAACGAAGAGTTAGCAAGATTAGAAAGAACCAATAGACAACAACCGAGGCCGACTCACGCCACAATGGGCGATCACGGCGACCAGAATGATCTCACTGCAGCATTGGCTCTGATGCAACAGCAAATGCTCCAGATGCAGCAGACCATTTCCGCACAAGAAGCTGCTCGAAATCAGCAGGAGAAAGCCGCTCAGATCGGTGAGCGAAATCTGCCGCGGAACATACCTGCTACGCGTTCCGCGATTGCTCCACCACCCTGTGCCAGACAAGACTTCAAGATCAAGCCTGCTATGATCAATCTGGTGCAGAGGAAGATGTTCCATGGGCTCCCAGCTGAGTTACCTATGGATCACATTGAGGCTTTTGAAGAAATATGTAGCTTCACTCGCGCTAATGGAGTACCTCCTGATTACATCAAGTGTATGCTCTTTCCGTTCTCTTTAGCGGACAAAGCTTCAAGATGGCTCAAGTCGCTCCCTACAGGCTCTCTCACTACATGGGAGCAATTCAGATCAGCCTTCTTGGGACACTTCTACACGAAGGCTAAAACAGCAACTCTCAAGAATAAGATTTCTTCATTCAAGCAGCACGCGAACGAGCCGTTCAATGATGTGTGGGAGCGATTCAATGACTCTCTCAGGGAGTGCCCACACCACGGTTTTGAGAAGGATCATGTTCTGGGTATATTCTATGATGGTGTTGAGTGGGAGTTCCGCAATGCTCTCAATGCTGCGATCAGGGGAGACTTCATGACACAGACCACCGAGGGTGCCTACGAGCTGATAGAGAACATGGCTGCTAGTTCTGCGAACAAAAATCCAGAAGCAGATCGCTCCAAGAAGGTGAGTAGTGTCGATGCTCAGTGGAAAGATGAGCTCACTGCCAAGGTTGATCTTCTCCTGAAGAGCAATGAGGGGCAGGTGATGTACATGGATGAGGCTACACCAGAGCAAATAGCGAATGATCTTGCTTCTGAGAGAGGAATAAAGGGAGAAGATCATCAAGAAGTTCTCTACATCAATGGTCAAGGGTATGTGCAGAACCGGAACTATTATCAGAATCCCAACTACCAGAGCAACCCTAACCCGCTCTCTTACCAGAGGAGCAACGCAGAGAATTCTGGGAATCAGATGCAGCGAAATCAGCAGCAAGGTGCTCCGCAGCAGAGAGGTTTCCCTTCGAGTTTCCAAGGCAAGACTTTTGTTTTCAACCAAGCTCAGAACCGATTTCAAAGCCAGAACCAAAATCAGAACCATCAGAATCAGCAGAGCAACCCGCAAGATGCTCCAGCTAATTCAGCGGGTGGACAGAGTGAGATCAAAGTCTTAGGGAACATGATGCAGCAGCTGCTCCAGAGTCAACAGATACATGCCAAGGCATTAAACCAGGCTACTTCTGATATTAACATAAGGATGGACAACATGTTCACTGAGCTCAACACGAAATATGACACAGTGAGCAGTCACATGCGCCAGATTGATATTACTCTCGCTCAGACTGCAAAGAGTGTCAAGAGACAGCAGGGGATGCTCCCTGGAAAAACTGATAGAAATCCAAGAGATTGTTATGCAGTGGAATTGAGAGGTGGTAGACAGCTGAATGATCCTACACCAAGGCGATTTACTGCTGCAGAGAAAGCTAAGCAGAAAGAATCAGAGCAACCTGCTGGGGTCGCTCCGACTACTACAGAGCAACCTGCTGGGGTCGCTCTGACTATTCCAGAGCAATCCGCTGGGGTCGCTCCGACTACTCCGGATCAACCTGCTGAGACTGCTCCAGACAAATCTATTGAAACTCCACCAGCTCGAGTCTATGTTCCTAGGGTTCCCTACCCAATCCCACCCAGACATCTGAGGGACCCCATTAGTGAAGAGCAGCTGGCATGTTTTAACAAGATTGTGAGAAAGCTTCCTAAAGAACTTGCATTTGAAGATGCTCTGCAGATTCGCCCATTGCTCAAGTTCTTTAAAAACTATAGAGAGACTCAAGAGGAGATCAAGGTCTTATATACTAAAGCACTGTCTACACCAGCACTGAAGGTATTGCCTAAGGCTGATGATCCTGGAAAGTTTGTTTTCCCATGTTCCATCGCAGGAAAAACCTTCGACGATGCTCTTTATGACTCTGGTTCTTGTGTTAATCTCGTCTCAAAGGCTATTGTAGACGATTTGGGTATTGCTGGTGTTGAGCGTTCTCAGCTGAGCCTGACCTTTGCAAACTCTTCTAGAGCAGTCCCATATGGAACCATCCGCTGCCTTCATGTCCAAGTAGGGGACTGCATTGTTCCTGCTGAGTTTCAAGTTGTTTAGATGGATAAAGATCATGAGATGCCTTTGATATTTGGAAGGACATTCATGGCTACTGTTGGAGCAACCATCGATATGCTTAACAAGAGAGTCTGCTTCTCCAACATCAGCAAGAAAGTTTTCTACAAGGCTGTACCCACCAGATATTCCTCATCACACGCCTCTTGCATCTCAGTGTTTGAGGTAGAAAAGCTGCAAGTGATTCCAGAGAGAGAGCATGGTGATAAGGTTGAGAGCAGGCTGCTCTCTGATGAAAATCCTAGCACTGATCCTACTAAATTTAGAGGGAATTCAAGGGTAAAACAGAAAGTCCAGAAGAAAAGGGTCAAGGGAGATCCTACAATGACTTTGATACCTCTCAAGTGTGATGAGAACTCCATTGAGTATTAGGTGAAGTGCAAGGGTACCTCCAAACCGTTCTCTAAATTCAGAGCCATTCTCACACATGAGCTGAAAGAGAAAGGGGAAGCTGCTGTGAAAGGGTTGTTGAGCAGGGTTCTGAAGTCGAACATGTCTTATTGTGGAGCTTGTTTTGGAACAGGCCCTCCTGCTCCAGCAGACTAATCCCCATCACCAAAGTCAAGCTAGTGACTTTAAGCAAGCGCTTGGTGGGAGGCAACCCACTGGTGAGTTTAAATTGTTTTTAGAACTTTTCTTTAGTTTTTATTTTGCTTTTATTTCACTGAGTTTCAGGTAAAAAAAAAAAATTCGATGCCTCTGTTCTACCGACAGAGCACACCCAAGGAGGAAATCGACCCTGCTCTGTCGGGTTGCTCTGCACCAGGTAAGTATTAGGTAAGTCTGGTTGGCTGACTCTAGGTTTATTTTCACACCAGGGACGGTGTGAAGTAAGTCTGGGGGAGGCACCTGTGTGTTTCTGAACTCTATTTGCTTCTGTTTTTGTTTCTTGAGTCAGTCATGTTTATGTTTTCATTTATTGAGTTAGTCCTAGGATCGAGTCAGTCAAACTTATGCGGGAATCAGGACCTTATTTTATGATGCTTTCTAACCACCTCGTGCTCTAAGTATCTTATTCAGTGACCTTAGCAGTGATGAAAGACGTTCACCCGGACCTGGAACACTCCCTGACTTTACATCACCTTGCTCTCCAGAAGATTTCTGCTTGTAGAGGTTATTCTGGAAAGACTTAAACTCCACCTAACTTGAACCTAATNATTCTTTCTATCCATCTTGTTGATCCTGAGTGGCTAGCTCATCTTTAGCTAGTTCCCACCATGAACCTTAAAACCTTTGTTTCACCCTCATGCATTCTGTTTTTAAGTTTCATATGTGCAGATATGTGCAAAAGGGCTGGAGAGGAAAGGATCAACACTGCGCTCACTCGTTTTTCTCACAGACTACGCTTCAGAGCAAAGACGTACATGATCCGACAAGAAGAGAGCAGTCAGTAGGGGTGATCTGAAAAGAAGAGAGCAGTCAGTAGGGGTGATCTGAGCATAAAGGATCAAATGGTGAAAGAAGTGCTTAAGTCAGAACCACCAGGGGCACAATATATGTAATTACCTCCTTCTCGTCATCATCATCATCAGAACTCGTCATTTCATTATTCATGTCTTCTTCTTCTTCAGAAAAAAAAAGTCAGTATTATTTATGTTCCAAAAGTTCTAAGAGATGATGAGAAGGAGAAGCGCAGCGCCGAAACATTGCCCCTGGTAGATCAGAGAAGCAAAGAACTGAAGTGGGAAATGAAACAGTGTGTAGAAAGGGTGATCTGAAAGGAAGAGAGCAAATCTGTACGGAGCAGAGGAGTCAGTGCTCCACAACGATTGCTCTACAGAGAAAACGAGTGAGGGTTGTGGAGATCAATGGATCCATCCTCTCTGGCAATTTTGTGTGATATCCTGCATCTTCAACAAAGACATGGTAAACCCTAAACACTTGTTAACTCCACTTTAAACACTGAAAAAGCCTGTCTTATACCTAGCCCGTTTTCCTTGAATAATGCCTATGACAAGAAGCTCACACTGATCTTAAATGAATATAAGGAGTTTTTGTCTGGAAGGTTTGACTTTTGCAGGTATGAGATATAGAGTATGGAGCCGATTTGAACAGCAGTCAGTGGGGGTTCTGGTAAGGGTGTGTCGTCCTAATATGTCTGCTTGTATGGTTCAGAGATTTGTGGTTAAAGTATGGTTGCTGAAATGAGAGAGTTCCCACACTTTCAAACTTTTCCCACTGATCTGGAACTTGANGTGTCGTCCTAATATGTCTGCTTGTATGGTTCAGAGATTTGTGGTTAAAGTATGGTTGCTGAAATGAGAGAGTTCCCACACTTTCAAACTTTTCCCACTGATCTGGAACTTGATATTGTTTGAGGACAAACAAGGATCCAAGTCTGGGGGAATTGATATGTTGTGTTTTTGACATATTACACACATACTTTGCATATCACTTTTGTGCTTTCCTGGAGTATTCTTAGTGTGTTATGAGTTATTTTAGGTGTAGAACGAGTTGGAATGCACCAGAAGGAGCATATGGAAGAAAGAATGCAAAAACCAGAGTTTTCCATCGCAGAGCACCCATCGCGGAGCAACCCCCTGCTTGCTCCCTCTATCGCGGAGCAAACCCCCCTTTGCTCCCGAAAATTATGGAAACTTCTAATTAATTTTGGGATTTGCCCTAATCTTTCTATTTTCTTCTCCCAGGTGCCTGTGGCCTTCAGACATATTCTATTCTATTTTTTCCTAGACAGAGAACGCTTTTGGAGAGAGGAGAAACCTTAGAACTTTTGGATATTGTGATTTTGATACTTGTAAAGGGAGAAGATCATCTCTCTTGTTCTAGAGAAGAATCCTCTGAACCCTATTTATACTTATCTGCAATAATATTCATGTCTTCTTCATCTCTTGACTTTGTGTTCTCTGTTGTTATGGCTGAGTAGTCGATTTGTTAACCTAGGGTTCTAGGATGTTGATCCATTGAACTAAACATAGATAAGCATCATTCTCGCCTTTGCTCTCCACTGTTCTTACTGCTGATACTGATTTGATCACTTAGTATTTGATTCCAAGTTTAATCTTTTATCATTAATCCTGAATTAGGTTGCTAGATCTGTTGAGAGCAAGCATCACATCCCTGGTCAGCGAAAATAGATATCAGGGTGTGATGTGAGCATATTAGGTCTGTTCTTAATGTTTGTTGTTGAGTATTGATCCACGCGAGAGCATAGGTACCATTGCTCCTCTGCGAAAGGAGCACACCTGCGAGAGCAGGGTGTTCTAGTTAAGAAATATGAGTTCTAGGCTGCACTTAAAAAGCTTGAATAATTGTTTGGTTCAGCATGATTAACACCGAATGAGATACCCTAGGTTGACATCCTTGTATCCTGAAATTAAAACCCAATTTAATTACTTGTTTCTCACGATTTGCTTCTTTACAAAACTTATCGTTTTAGCTTGAATTTGATCCTATAAAAATAAAGTGTAATATTTGGTCTCTGTGGATTCGATCCTAAAGTGCTACATCGACATACCATTCGATTGTGGTAGTGTGCACATTAGGTTAATTGGTGTGCGTTCGCACGTAATATCAATGTTGTAAAATGACATATTTGAATATTTTATGAGATTCACATTCACATTCATTTTCACATTCATGGAGTTAAACGTCTATATATATATATATATATATATATATATATATAGTTGTAAAATGAGATTCACATACAAACTAAGCTTATAGTTTATATAATAATAAATAATTTTAATATATGATCCAACTTATTAAAAAATAGCTCAGTAAGTTATTATAAATTGTAGATTTTATCTAGTAACAAGAAAATATGTTATCTCTACATATAAAAACTCACACATCACTGCATATACAAACTCATACATCAATATTAAGTTTGTAGAATGAAGAGAATCTAATAAAAATAAAAAATAAAAAATTGTATACGATGGGATATTGACTTCAATACGGTCGATATTGATTAGGTTGCAAACAAAAATACTACAAAGAAAGAATGAAAAAAATGTAAGCGTGAAAGCAATAAATATATTATTAAATATCATATGAAAATAAAGGATATACACATAAACCATATGAACCAATTATAGTATGCACTAATATAAAAATTTAATGATCAATGGTACTATATGTAATTAGTCTAGGCGAAGAAGGGTTATTTATTAAATGCTATGAGGAAGATTCTCATGATGACACATAAGTAATGGCAATCTTGATAATAACACATACAATAAATATTTATTTCTTAGAATGCTCCTCAAATAATAATAAGAGGATTACTCTATATATAAAAGGATAAATTTAAAAGATGGCTGAAAAGAGATGTCATGTTGATACTCAGCAAAATGACACAGAAGTAAATATGGTTACTCTTTTATTTTGCTTCTTCCGTAATAATAAAAAGATATTTATGAAACTTTGATGGTTGTTTTAATTTTTATTTTTATATTTTTTATTTGATTTGGATAATAAAACCGTGTCTTATTTTCAAAAAAATAATAATTCAGTTTAGTTTTGGCCATGTTCAGTTTTTGGATAATTTCATATGCTTTAAGGAAAAGTATCATAATTAAAATAATTTCAGATAAATAATAAACAATATTCAAATTGTTTAAAATATTTTAACTTTATGGTGATTAGATATTTTTGAATAAGTTTACTTATAAATTTGGTAAGAATTAAGTGTTTTATAATTTAGGAAGAAATACTGATGTTAGTGTTTTTTCTTATAGTGAGAACTTGAAAATAAATATTTATGAGAATATCAAAAACTTGAAATAACAAAAGTGATTACCATAAATCTTTCTTATTTAAAAAATCCTAACTTTGGACCTAATCTTTCTTTTGTAAGTTCTTAAATTAAATATACATTTCTACTTTATAGTTAAACATACCTTAAATAATTAATACCTCTTTTCTTTTTATAAAATTATCCATGTTTCCAATCATGAATATAATTAATCTTGTGTCAAAACAATATAAAACATTAGATCTCATTTTTAATAACCTTTTAATTTATTTATTTCAAATTATTTAGATAAATAAAATAATTATAAAAACAAGAAAATAGATAAAACTTATTTTTGCATGTTGTGATACGACATAAATTTTAATCAATAACAAATCAATTAATTTAACAAGTTATTTTATTTAATATTAGAAAAATAATGGTTATATCATTTTTAAGTAACATAATAATTTATAACAGCCTTTACATAATATATATATATATATATATTTATAAGTAAATAAATAAATATATATACATATATATATATTATACTATACTTATATATAAACATTATACTTTGAAAATAAATACATTATATAATAACAAAAATTATTATGAAAATTTTCAAATTTTATATTATCTGAATAAAAATGCTTAACAGTAATTATAAACAACATATATTAAACTGATTAAAATAGGAAATCAAATTATTAACAAAATAAATTACACAAAACAATTATAATAAAGTTATTTACGCTATATAAAAAAGAGTAATATGATCAAGACATAATTATAGTTCTTAATTATATTTTATCTATCATTTTCTCTATCCGAATTTTGTAGAAACATTATAATTTCATAAAATTGTAAAATACTAAACGTTAAAAATTGGATTAAAAGATGACAGATTATGAAACTATAACAATTTAAATCAGACTGGATTACATATCAGTCATTTGTCAATTCAATCGGTTAATCTTGGATTTTAGTGATTTTAAATATTTATATTTTTAATCTGCTTGACCGCGGATCAAGGTCGAATTTTAAAAAAAAAATGATTTAAATACACAAAAGTCTTATAAATTAAGAAAATATTCTTCTAATTATATATATATATATATATATATATTAAAATATAGGAGTATAATCTGATTTAAATGTTTTTGTTAAATTAATAATGAGAAATCACATAAAAAATCTTGAAAGTATTGGTCATTGGCATTTTAAATTTTTTTACTATCACTTTAAACCTTCAAAGTGATATTTGTATCACAAAAAACTTTAACTTACTTATTTGTTCATCAAGTAAAAAAATTAACCTGTTGAACAGGTAAAAACAATGATGTGTTAATTTTGTTTCTAAAAATAATATTTAATAAATTAAAAATGAAAAAAATAATTTTTAAAAAAGCAAAAATTGAATCAAAATCAGAAAATTAAATTAATTTTTCAAAAATTAAATAAAACTTCAGAAAATAAAGAAAAATAAAAGATTAAATTTAAATACATAAAATTATATTAAACTCAAAATTTAAACAAAAATTAAATAAAATTCACAAGAATTATAAAATTCAGAAATACTTTTCTTTTTAAAGTACAAGATCATGTTTTTAATAAAACTATTTGAAACCATCATCATCAACAATAATATGTTAGTGTTATTGGGAAATCGCATAAAATTAGTGGAGACCGAACGAGGTGGCGTGGTCTCATGTTGGCACTGTCGGGGTTTATTCTCGTTCTTGTTGATTGCTTGTTTTAGTGGATGTTCTAGATAAAACTTTTATTATGTTGTGTGGTGAAGTTGGTTGATGATTTGGTGCTCATGTAACTTCCCTCACTGAGTTTTTGTCGAAATGTTCACCCCTCTTCCTTTTTTTTTTCATTTCAAGTTTGGTTTGTCCTAAGATCCTAAAGATACATTATTTTCACCTCTGTGGTTGGAGACAAGTGTCATATCACTGGCCTTTTTAGCTACGCTGGGTCGGGTGTCACATGGTTGATGTTTAAAAAGAACCAGGCTTTACGAGACCTCAAAGTGTTTACACTGAGCGATTCTTGCCAAGGGAATGACTTCTTGAGATTATTTTTCTGGAACCATTTCTGAAGATAGAGACTGTATTTTGTGGTCGTTTCTCCATGTCTTTAAAAGAGAGAGAGGGATAATACTACTGAGATACAAGCTGTGTTTTTGAGAAGAGTTTCAACAACAATATATTCAGACAGAGTATACAAAGGAGTATGGAAAGTTGCAACTACAGTTCTTCATATCAGAACAGCAATTTGAGAACAGTAACTTTGTGATTGCATGTTTTTGGTGTGTTTCTTGCGCAGACGAGACTGAGACTTGCAGAAAATCTAGCTCTGTTCCCATTCCTATCAACCACTAAAATCGCATAATTCTCAAATATTATTATATATAGAAAGAAAATTAGTCACATAGCTTATAATTTAGTAAACATAAAACACAAATAAATATGCAAAGCATTTTTTTTTTGCGAAACACCTATGCAAAACGTATTATAAACATTTTAAAGTATCAATCAGAATTATATAAAGTATAATTCCCCCAAAAAAACACAATTATATACATCACACGTAAAGCATATTCCGCACATAGAGCAGACTAATCCTAGTTATTAATATATAAATGAATGAGTACAATTTGTAAATTATACTGGTTATATAATATACTGCTGCTGATTTATTATCAACTAGTATTACCACATGTGCTACGCACAGGTCAATTCACAGTTCAAAAATCATTTTCATAGTTTTTAATTAGAGTGAATATTATTTAAAATATGATATGAATAGTCAAACATAATATTAGAGGATTTTATCAAAAACTAAATAATATTAAAAGATGTATTGAAACAAAGTGGTTGAAAGGATGAAATAATAACTTTGCTATCATTATAAAATGAATACATGTTTGTAAAAAGTTCAACAAATATAATAAAATATATACCAAAATATACTTGAAATACAATATTTGATTATTTTGTATAGAATAGCAAATACTTGTGTAGTTTAGTGAAAAATTTAGATACAATGAAGCTAATAAATTTACTATTTTTATAACTTAAATTGAAATTTTATGTTAGTTTACATAACATCCGTTTAAATAACACACCTTTAAACAAAATTAATCCACATTACTTATTTTGATATTTTGTTGAAATTATAAGATTAAAATTTACAACTTTACTTTACATTTTGTAAACTAAAAAGATTTGTCTAGCAGTAATTAAGTAAAGTAAATCACCTTTGGATTCAATAATGCAAACTCCATGATACGTCCAGCTATAGCTGTAGCTTCCTCAATTTCACTAGTGAATACTGGATTTTAATTTTGATTGGACAATAGTCAACAAATCAAATAAAAATAGTAAAAATTTGAAAACATGCAAAATCTTCTTTGTCAAGCCAAAACCTTATGCTTCTTTGATTCAACGGGAAAATCACTACCCGATAGTCATGGGTTTCCACAAGATCGATTGTTTCGTTAGAGAAGTTTATTGTTTCGTTGGAGAAGAGAAAAAAATAAACAGAGAGTAAATTATTAGACCAAAATTTATATAAAAGAAAAAATAGTTTGAAATCAAGGTAGAACGTGGATGAAATATTGGGATAATTGCTTAAAATTAGGAATCAAAGAAAATTGTTTTTCATTCAATTGTATTTTTTTAAAAAGGTATTTTCTATTTGTCAAAATTTAATTTATCAATTTAACAAAAAAAAATTACCAAATGACTTGTGATTTAGTATATAAAAGATTCTACCAAGAAAGTCTAAATCTATATTAGTTAATTTTTGAGATATACCTGTCTATTTAAATCTTTAATAAAATGTTTTGGTCATTTTAATCATTGTAGAGTTATATTTGTGATAAAAACATTTTAAAACCATCCTCAAGAATTTCAGAATTATAAATTTTGTTGTTCTAGAGTAAAATGTTAAAGTTGACACTGTAAAGTATTAATGGAACTGAATCGAATTTGTAGCCTATACAAAGATACAGAAAAAAGTATTATTACATAATTATATAGGATTATTTGTTAAATAACCAAAAACAGTATAAATAGTTTTTAAAAGAAAAGTTACAGAGAGATAAAAAAAAAAAGAAAAAGGATAGAGAATATGATTTTGGGTAGGTAGTTTTTTTTTCTGGTTAATTATAATATTACAAACTATAATAAATATTATAAAAACTATATTATAGCTGATAATTCTATTTGTCTTATAAGAATTTCCATCTAAATATAGCACTCTGAGCCGTCTTATGAGATTTTTTTTGGTGATATTTCTTTTGCCTTGTAAAAAAATTTTTATAATTTTTTTCTCTAACTTTTTGAATAATTCGTTTTTTTTTTAAATTGAAAGGCAGATCTCATGATATAAAAAATGCATAGTCTAGGATTTGAACTTCAGAATTAGATATAGAAATCTTTAAATTGTGACCACTAGGTCACGGTGTTTCCACACAATTAATTTTTTTTCCAGGTGGGTGCAATTTCCTAATTATATTTATTCACACACAATTACAAAAGTATTAACAAAACAAAAAACTTACTACACCAAAATTATAATTTTTTATTAATTTAGAGATTATTAATTTATCGATATAATAACTGAACTAAAAATTAATTTGAAATTATAAAATTATATTATTTTATAGAAATTTTTAGTGTATATTAATTTATAGAGTATTAGTTTAAAGAAGTATGAGAAATTTAAAATATATTTATTGCAGTAGTTTAAGTGAATTTCTTAGAATATCTTATATATTAAAACAGAAGTCATGACTTGACTTCATGTGTGATTTTTTTAAAAATGGACTATTACTAGAAAGTCATGTTACATTAACTCTCTAATAATCTTATCATTATTATATCTTATGAAAAATCATATCTATGATAACAAAAATACGCTTAACAATTTGGTTTTGGTAAATTACTTCACACCTTCCAATTTAGTCACGCAAAATATGTCAATAGGTATAAGTTTAGGAATCTTCTTCTATTATTTATAAGAAAATATGTCAATAATAGTTAAATGAATCCACAATATATTAACAAAAATCACAGATTCGTAATATGGAAAATTTATGTACCCTAACAAAATTTACACGCTATATATAATAGATAAATTTATTTCGATGTAAATTTTTAAAATTATATTGTTTTAAAAAAGAAATTGTTTAAAAAATTATTTTTAATAAATTTCTTTATAATATTAATTCATGAAAATATAAGTTTAGTTTTTAGCAAAAAATTCTTTGAAGTTTACATTATCTTTGCAAATTAAAGTATACTAATATTTAATCAAGTTCTATTTATATTAATTTATCTAAAAATGAAATACCAATCTAACAAACAATAAAATTTAGAAGAAAAAACAAACACATGTTTGAAAAACATGTATAATATAAAAAAATTGAAACAATCTATTTGATTAAAACACGTATTATATAATATTATTATGTTTGAAAAACATTTACTATATATATCGTAAATATGTGATTACTATAATATATACCAATTTACAAATGAAAGCAAAATGTTTATGAAACTAACTTTAAACTAAAACAAACAACCGCGCGGTTGCGCGGGTTAAAATCTAGTTTTATAATTAAAAGAAAAGGAACAAAGAAGAAAAGAGAAGAAATATTGCTTAATTAAGCAATAGAAGGGTGGTTGTTTCTCTGTTGCTTCCCTTGTTTTTCATCTTTTGATGCTACTTTCTCTTTCTCTTTTCTCTGTCCATTAAATTTTCTTTTCATTGACCCACTTAAGCAATCTTTAAAAAAAATTTAGCAATAAACATGCTCTTGTAGAGGTTATGAGAAACAGAGGTATGATAATGAAAGCTAAAGAAAAGGGGAGGGGTGGGGGAGAGAGATATTTGATCAGAGTTTGACTTTGCTTTGTCCAGAAGGCGAAGATACCTAATCTACTGTCCGATCATGGCGGAGACTCATCAAGGTTACTGTTCTCTTACTTTACTCTGCATTTTTCTCAGCTTTATGTATATATCTACTCGAATATTTTGAGAAGGTGGTAGATAGGTAGATAGTTAAAGATTTAAATTTTCTGTGTATAATTTTGAGTTTGAGTCTGAGTTAAGAGAGAGTCAAAAGGGTACCAGTTGTAACTTAGATCAGATTCTGATATCATGCTAACTTAGATAGACTTTTAACTCAAAAACTAATTGACATTAAATGGGACTGTCTCTATACCAGTTTGTAAGATTTGCTTCTTTTTTTTTTTTATTCACTTGTAAGCTCTAATCCAGTTTTATTTCACAGAAATGGATTATGCAGAGCTGCGTCAAACGCAGAAGGATGAGAAGTTGTATAAAGGGATAGTGGAGGTTCTGGGAAGAGATGGCCTTCAGAGGGTTTTGCTAGCTGGTGAAGCTGGAATCGGGAAGACAAGGCTGGCTAAGCTGGTGAGCAAGCATGCTACTGATACTGGCAGTTGTTTTCTGACCATCTGCTTGCATCTTAACAGAAAGTTTGATGATGAATTGTCGCTTTACGAGAACATTGCTTCCCAGTTATGTCTATACTCTGACTTTGAAGAGACTGAAGTGGATGATAGAGATGAAGACGAAGAGGAGGAGAAGAAGCCGGATGCTTTGTTGGCTGATTTGAAGAAGATGATAACTGAGGAAATAGAAAGTAAGGTGAAGAAAGCAGAGGAGGAGGCGGCGGCGGAGAAAAAAGCAAAAGAGTCGGCTGCGAAAGGCAAGGATAAGACTGGGAAAAACGTGAAGAAGCAACCAGCAGGGAGCACGCCAAAAGCAGGAGAGAAGAAAGATGACTCACATACAGTAACGCCGCCGTACCTTCTGTTGATTCTTGATGATGAAGGAAACAAGACTAGTGAAGACAAGGTGATGAAGGAACTGAAACTTGAGATGTTTCTTAGAGAACAAAGTTTTCTTAAAGATCAGAAGGATCGTCTCAAGATTCTTATTACAAGAAGAAAAGAAGAGGCGGAGGAGCCTTCAAAGACTGCTGAGGAAGGTGTGAAAGATGAGGATACAAAGAGTGAGAAAGATGGCAGCGAACATGAGTCTGCTGATGGAATCAAATCAGAGGAAAGCGATAATGAGGGGAAACCAGAGCCCCAAGCCCTGAACAACACACCGGTTATAGACCCTGATGAGAAAGGTGTTCCCCCTACTGGTACTGGAGATGAGACGCAGGCGGCTACGAATATGTCAGAGGCTTTACTCCAGTCAATCAATGAGCTTAACCTGAAGTATTTATTTGCGTGTCTTATGAAGAAGGATTGGAAGACTTACGAGAAATTTTTACCTGACATAGTGGAAAAGAGCAAGAATTCACCAGCTGCAATCGTCGTGCTAGCCAAGTCCCTAAAGCAGATTACTCCGAGCACTCTTGCTACAGAACAAGAAAAGGAACTACAAGAAAGGATAGAGAAAAAGATAAAAAAGGTTCTCTCGGCTGCTCGTCCTTCTGAGAGCGCTATCAATCCAATCATGCGTCTTGCTTACGAGCTCTTGGAAATCGGTTTTCCATTGAAGGATGCCATCTTGGATTGCTTTTGGCATAGCTTGGACTTCTTTGAGCACTGTGGCAGTGTTTACTACCGTGACCTGATCACACAATGGATACTTGAAGGCTACTTTGATCCCGTTAGGTCCGTCGAAAAGGCGTACCAGGATGGTCATTTAATCTTGATGGAGCTTATAAACCGTGGGATGCTGAAGATACAGGAAAACAATGTGGTTGTACCAGAGAGAGCCATGAGCACTTTAATCGATCCTCGATGTCGTGGGCTGTTTGGAAGATCAAGACTTAGATTCTCTAGAGTTTATTGTGGTGACAAGAGACAAGGTATAGGGAAAATCACTCATATAGATGATATGATTAAAACAGTGCAAGCAAAGAAAGGGGACAAGATTTCTACCATTCTAGTTAGTGGAGACCGTCTGCGTCGTGAAACTCCTGTAAAGTATTTTAAGAAGCTGAGTGATCTTGAAGTACTTGGTCTGTTCGAACCTACACTGGAACCTTTTATCACAGCTTTTGCAATTCTTCCCAAACTCCGGGTTCTTGTAATCAGGGACTGTGATCTACTGACAGATATTGAGGAGCTTAAGGCTCTTCGGGAACTAAACGCTCTTGAAGTTTCAGGTGCGAGCTCCTTGAAGAAAATATCTGATGGATTCTTCAAGGCATTGTCTAAACTACAAAGTCTTCACCTCTCTAGGCTTCAGATCACAACTTCCCCTTCCAGCATTTCTGAACTTACAGAACTTCACTGTCTCATCATCAAAGACTGTCCTTTACTGGAAGATTTGCCGGACATACAAGAACTTGTAAAACTTGAGGTTGTTGATGTTTCTGGTGCTCATGGGCTTCAAACGTGTTTCGACAACACAAAAGGAGAGAAGAAAAACAAAAGCAAAAACAAAAACTTCTATCATCTCACAAAACTTCAACTTCTTGACTTCTCAGAGAGCCAAATTGAGCGGCTGCCAATATTCCAGGACTCTGCCGTAGGCGACAAGCTTCACTCCCTTAAGCGGCTCTTGTTGCGTGACTGTAGCAGATTGAGAAGGTTGCCTAGTTTGAAGCCCTTGTCAGGTCTGCAAATTCTTGATCTCTCTGGCACTACGAGTTTAGTGGAAATGCTTGAAGTGTGCTTTGAAGATAAGAAGGAACTCAAAACACTTAACCTCTCGGGAACTAATCTTAGCGAGTTGGCGACCACCATCGAGGAGCTGACTAATCTTAACAAACTCCTCATGAACGATTGCACCAACATAGCAGTTCTCCCGAACATCCAAAAACTTACAAATCTCGAGGTCATTGATGTTTCCGGATGTGAAAATTTGCATACGATCGAGGGATCATTTGAGGACATGTCTTACCTATGTGAGGTGAATCTCTCTGGAACCAAAGTGGAGACACCAGAGTTGCCAAAGAAGACCCAAGTCCGATGTCTAAAGCATATTATTCTGGCAGATGGAAGTCGTTTTGAAGGTGAGGAATGGAGTGAAATAAGGGATAAGATTGAAAGTAAGAGATCTGACGAGGCCAGCTCCTCGGAAGCAAGTCTCGAGAAGGAAGATGTCATTAAGGAACGTCTTTGCCATGTCCCCATTGAGAAGAATATATACAAGACTATACTATCAAGTTTTGATTCCACAAGTCAACAGGAAGTCATGAAGATCCATGAATCTAAAGACCTACAAGGGGCTGAGTTTGTGTCATTTGTGGACATTGACTCAACAATGCTCAAATCTTTCTTTAGCGAGAACAGATCAGTAAAGGGTTGCTCGCTACGGATGTGCAGGGATATAAAAAACCTTTTCTATGAAGTGGATGGGGAAAGTTTGGGATCACTGGTGACATTGTCGATTTCAAACTTTCCAATGTTGGAGACTATATGCTGGGGTGGGAGCTTCAAGAAGCTGAAGAAGGTAAGCATAGATTGCTGTCCCAAAATCAAAACGCTTTTCCCGGAGGCATCACAGATGCCTAGCAGCTTAGAAGAGCTGAACATAAAGTATTGTGAGAAGCTGGAGACAATTGTTAAAGGAGTCGAACTCTCAACTCTTACTAATTTGAAACCGCAAGTGAAGAAATGCCCAATGTTGGAGGAAACTTCAGAAGTAGATTCGGTAAGTTGCAACTTTCTACTCTTATCACCTCTCCAATGAACTTTTAGAACTAAAGACCATCAACGCCTCTCTTGTTCCTTCTTTTTTTAATATGAGAAATGAACTTTCTTAGATATATTTTGCATGCCTAACAAACAATTCCGAATATCAAAAAGTATTTGAATCACATTTTTCTCTATTTTGCAGGTCCGTGGTCCTTGAGTTGTCTTGCACACAAATCTTGACTGTTTTCAGGTTCATCTGAGAATTTTAAACTGCTGTGTATTTGCAGGACTGGGTTATGGTATAGAGCCCCTGAAGTATCACCACAAGATTAAAGATCACAGAAGTAGATGGAGCAACAAGATCCTCTTTCTCTGCACTAAGCATCTGGATCGTTGCCTGTAATGATTTGCGTACTCTTTTATGCGTGTGTCTGGACTGTTGTGTGTTGAATAACGACCGGCTTTGAAACATCATCTTACCGGCTTTTGTTTCTTCGGTTTCTGTTGTAAGATATTTTCTTCTGTAAAACTGCATGCATGTGTGTTCTATTATTGTCTGGGTGAACAAGACATTTGCTTTGATTGTTTTTTTCTTTCTCAAACGTTTTATGCTAAGCATTTGATTACATAACAAGTTGCAAAGTTCAGGATATGCACTAAGTATCCGCTGCCATTGATTACACTAATACATCATTGTCTTCAGTCTAATGTATCAGACTTTGTCACACTGTTATGTACATGCGATCGCAACAAAACTCTCCTTTAAACACAATAGTTGCAGTATCTCCATCTGCAAATTTATACCGATATGACCCTGCCTTTCAGGCTCTTTCTGTACTTGTGTAATGACGTTTACAATGCCCCTTGTTTTCTGGGGCTACACCGTTTTGTGACTCTCTTATTTGCTCAGGCTGCTAGTGACAGCACGTAAGCTTGACTGCAAGTTGGAAAGGTCAGCAAAAAAGGTCTCATTATTGCCGCTCTATACTTGAACATGCGAGACTTGCAAAACTTTATATGCTTCTGCTGTCGCTGTACCTGAACCTGTAGCATGTTGTTGGGGAGCTTAATCAGCAGAATGACGTTTCTTGTCAACATAGTTATCTGCTGTGTTACTAGTATTGGAGTATTATACCCAACAAACATGACGATTTACACACTGTATACTCTTATTCAAGACTTGATGATCTCTTCATTTTTCCTCATGATTCTGAACATGTAACCACAAGAAAGCTCTCTGTTGTGATAGGAACGGGAACAGGGCTAGAGTTTCTGTAAGTGGCGGTCTCGTCTGTGCAAGAAACACACCAAAAACATGCAATCACCATTTTACTGTTTTCAATTTGCTGTTCTGATATGAATAACTGTAGTTGCAACTTTCCATACTCCTTCGTATACTCTGTCTGAATATATTGTTGTTGAGACTCTTCTCAAAAACACAGCTTGTATCTCAGTAGTATCTGTTAATGTAAGATAAATGAGTTACAAAAATTAGAATACATAGTGACCTAGGGATAATTCTTTCCAAGAAATACGACTAGATTGATTCTTTTAAAAGTACATACACGTTCTTTGTAAAAGCAATCTTTCAATCAAGATTAAGACATACATTGATTTGTTGACTAGCCTTACAATGTTCACTGACCTACGGCAGTCTCTGAACCACTTACGCTCCTAACCCTTACGTGCTTTGTCTCTCATTTTCCGGACGTACAAAATTTCTATTGCTAAAAGCTCTCTCTCTCTCTCTCTCTCTCTCTCTCTCTCTCTCTCATCTTCATTCTCCATGTAACATTCCGAGTTGTGATATATGGAAAGACTTAAGAAGATTGATTTGGCTACCTATGTCACCAAAATACACTTACCTTTTCGGGAGCACATCCAGAGAGAACTCTAGAGTTAAGCGTGCTTGAGCTGGAGTAGTCAAAGGATGGGTGACCTATCTGGAAGTGATTTGCGATACCGTGTAAGTGAGGCCAAAGCACAGGGAAAGGTCATCTGGTGATTGAAGGGTCAGTAAACATGACTCTAAAGCCTTGGAAAATTAACGGACCGGCCGTAGGAACGGGATGGGCCCAACGGGCCGAGAGAGCGGGCGTGGGTGGCCCATTAGCCGTGGGCGGTCAGGCGTTACAAGTGGTATCAGAGCTGGTTAGCCATCTCAGTTCTGACCTGAGAGTGGTATCAGAGCTGGTTAGCCATCTCAGTTCTGACCTGAGAGGCGTCTTGAGACCTGTCGTGGGGCGCAACGAGGATGTTGCATTCTTGGAGAGGAGGTGAATTGTAACATCCCGAGTTGTGATATACTAAAGTGCATTTACCTTTTCGGGAGCATATCCAGAGAGAACTCCAGAGTCAAGCGTGCTTGAGCTAGAATAGTCAAAGGATGGGTGACCTATCGGGAAGTGATTTGCGATACCGTGTAAGTGAGGCCAAATCATGGGGGAAAGGTTATGTGGTGATTGTAGGGTCAGTAAACATGACTCTAAAGCTTTGGAAAATTAGCGGACCAGCCTTGGAAAATTAACGGACCTGCTGTTGGAATGGGATGGGGCCCATAGGCCAAGAGAGCGGGTGTGGATGACCCATTATCCGTGGGCGGTCGGGGTGTTACACTCCCCCTTTTTAATTCGTCGTCTCACAAATATCTGAGATGAAATACAAGGACACGAACACAATACCAACAACCACACATACTGCACTAAGAGTTAATATGATCAAAACAACCAAGAACCAAAAACATACTTATATTATCCTAATAACGGGTTCAAGCATTTTAATACATCTTAGCCAAAAGATAGTACACACAAAAGCTCTCCCATAAACTAACATTGTCTGAAAACAAGAAAATTGCAACAAGTGGTGCAATTAAAAACAACATGATTACATAAAATGGTTGCTCCCCCCACAAACTTAGGTCCTTCTTCATCTCATTCTTCAGTTTCTCCCCGTACTTGTGAGCATACGGATTAAAAACATAAGAAAATACTAAGAATTATTGGAAGAAGCGAGCACTAACCTGGCACCGAGTTCTGAAGCTCCTGAACGACCTCAGCCAAGGCTTGAAGAACCCAAGTTGTATCCTGAAGGGCTGATTGCAAATCTGCCCTGGTGAGTGACCCTCAGGAACAACAACTGATCCAAGCTCGTAGAAAGAAACTCTGCGTGGTCCAGTTCTGGAACTCGGTGTAGGAGTTGGTGAAGCAGAAGATGGCAGATGAGATGTACGAGTAAACTTTCTCCCTTTCGGCTCATTCTTGGCTTTTCCCTTATTCCAGCGCTGCTCATAGATTTCTCCCACACGTTTATCCTACTTGTAGGCAATGGCACAATCAATCTTTTCACCAGTGTAAGCAGGAACCTGGTGCTGCTTCGGAAGAAGTCTCATGATCAGACGAGGAAGGATCAGCCAGCGAGTGTCATTCCTCTATATTACACCAAGATTCATGATCTGCTTGAAGATCATCTTTCTCATGTCTACCCGGATCCCATGAGCCATTTTGTAGATCAGTTTTGCTCTGTCAAGAGACACATGCGTCTTGTGTGTAGATGGAATCCAGTTGTGAGCAGAAATAATCATGAGAGCTCCATAGTAAGGTGTTAGATCAGCTGTAGTAAGAATTTCCCACTCCTTTCGAGTCCCATTAGTGAGAAATTCTGCTAACCATATAGCTGATGCTTCATCCAACGTCACTTCCGCATCTTCCTCTTCCTCAGTTAATGAGGCCAGAGCTAGAGTTTCATTGATCACTGACGAGGAAAGCTTGTACGGGTGATCGCGAATTGTGACAGCTACTTCCTCTGTGTCAACTTCAAGCTTTGTGTTGGGTAAACCTGCGTAGAAATCAGCCACCACCTGCTTGACATACACACCAAGAGAAGAGAGGCAGTGGATTCCATTGATCCCTTATTGATGAATGCTAAATAGCCCCACTGATCTGTCTCATTCATGTCCACCAGTCGTTTAGCAATTACCTTACATTTCAGAAATTGATCATACCTTTTCTTGATCACAGCAGGAACAGAGCCAGCACTCTGCTCGATCGGACTCGAGCTGAGACAGCTGCTTCCTTAGGCAGAGATGGAGACTTGGTGGCATCTTGAGTTGGTGTGCTTGACTCACCTGTCTTCTGTTTCTTCAAAGACCGCAACCCTAATCGCTTCAGAATACGCTTCCTCCTGCTTGTTTTGACAGTTGTATCTTCAGATGTGATCTCAAGGAGATGGCCTCTTTGTCTTTGTTCACTTCCACCTCTTTCTGACCTGATTCAGAGTCAACACTTAGATTATTTTCCTCAGCAGAATCTGTCTCCTTGTTTACAAGGACAATAGAGAGAGGGGACTCATCTTTCTCATTCAGACTTGCATCCAAGGGCGAATCATCAGACATGATAACCTTTGGGAGGCCCTTCTGAAAGTTCGGATTCACAGCTTCTGGCACATCATGTGTCTCAGAAACTTCCTTAGTTGGATCTTTCTAGAAAGTCAAGGCCTTGATGCTCATCACTTTCTTCTGACCGAGCTTTTTCTTGAGCCGTATTAAATGATTCGAGCTCTTTGGTAACTCCGGTAGATCTGAAGATGGCAGCATATTGTTTCTTGGTGGAGGTGAATCAGGTTCGCGTCAGAGAGTTTCCTTCGACTTGATTTAGACTCTGCATGTTTCTCAATCTCGGAGGATTGACCTCTTTTAGCCTCGTTCTTTGATTTTCCCATCTCAAAAATAATTTCTTTGCTTGATAAAGGAAGAGTGCTGAAAGAGGCAGATATGGTGATCTCTTTTAAGCACGATGGAGTGTTTTAGGGTTTGTGACCCACTACTTCCCTTAACTTGAAAAAATTTGATCGACTATTCTAAAATTGCACTTCTAGTCCTTGTCGTTTTAATCCTTCCCTTCGGACACCTGCAATTTTTGATTTTGTCTCATCCAAACACAATGGCATTAGACACATTCGTGAATTAATAATGTATCATTAGACTCTCAGGATAGGTATATAACACGAATCACAACTCACAATTGGCTGACTCTCAATTTAGATTAAAGACTAGTAGTTTACTTACCATTTTCGTGATGTATGGCAAGATGTGACCCATCACTTGATTCAGGTTGCACATATAACTCTTCGAGATGTCATGGTCTGGTGCACCTAATTGTCTTTTTATGGATAGCTTTCACGTTGTTGTGCCGTTATCAATTCTGCAGGTTTTCAACATTTATTCACACGCTGTGAAGCCCCTCTTGTTTCTCATCTTTTTTTTTCTTTTTTTTTTTGGTTTCTTAATTTTTTTTAACATCTTTCTAAAACATTGCTGGCTCTTTGAAGAGAGAGAGGTGCACAAATTGACGCAAAACCTGCACCTCACAGGATTGACGGCTCACCAAACATCTCTTTTCCATAGCGTTCTCAGGTCTCAAACATAATCTGAATCATATGTACACTGTGAACATGTACATGCACTAACCTCTGCACAGCTTAACTCAAAAGTCAAGATTACACACTCCAGTTGCATTTCTCAATTTGACAAAATGAATAAATTCAAGAGATTTAGTGAATATATCATCTAACTGCAAGTCATTAACTACATGTTGGGGTCAAAATCGGTACGACGGAATTAATAGCCAAAACTTTCCGCAAGAATACAAAAAGAACAGTTTTATAAAGCTCGAGAATCGTTTTATAAAACTCGAAAAATCGTTTTATAAAACTCGAGAAATCGTTTTATAAAGCTCGAGAAATCGTTTTATAAAGCTCGAGAAATCGTTTTGTAAAGCTCCGAGAATCGTTTTATAAAACTCGAGAAATCGTTTTATAAAGCTCGAGAATCGTTTTATAAAACTCGAGAAATCGTTTTATAAAGCTCGAGAATCGTTTTATAAAACTCGAGAATTCGTTTTATAAAGCTCGAGAATCGTTTTATAAAACTCGAGAATCGTTTTATAAAACTCGAGAAATCGTTTTATAAAGCTCGAGAATCGTTTTATAAAACCCGAGAAATCGTTTTATAAAGCTCGAGAATCGTTTTATAAAACTCGAGAAATCGTTTTATAAAGCTCGAGAATCGTTTTATAAAACCCGAGAAATCGTTTTATAAAGCTCGAGAATCGTTTTATAAAACTCGAGAAATCGTTTTATAAAGCTCGAGAATC
>CAKOAT010886265.1:4490-23412 GCA_932364175.1 Eruca vesicaria subsp. sativa
TTCCGTTTTTCTGTTAGCGAGCTGCGTCTCAATTAGGGTTTTCTAGTTCTTACGCTTTCGGCAATTCTTTTTGTACCAGTTCTACGCAGATTCGGAATAAGAACCTCTTTGCTCTCTGTTTTCGTTTATTCTAATTTTAATTCTAAGTATTTTCGTCATCTTATTTTCGTTGTGCGGTTCTCGCAGATAGCCGGTTCCTTTGGAAACTTAGGGTTTTCCCGAAGTTTCCTTATTTACGATTTATTTGACAGTAGGGTGAAATCGACTCCCACAGTTTTTAATAAGGGAGTTCTTCAAGGTTCCAAGCTTGACTTAGGATCACCTAGAGTCAAGCTTGAGGGGGAGTGTAAACTTGAAGAGAGTAATGGAGTTATTGAGCAAGAGAGAATGAGAGTTAGTCATGAGTACAAAGAAAAGAAGCATATGATCATCTTGTGCAAGAAGTGTTGTGTGAAGCATTGAGAGATGATCTGTTGGTGCAAGAGGTTGTGTATCATCAAGTCAGGGTTCAAGAGGTGTGATCAAGACATCAGTGAAGGTTATGGAAGAAGATGGATGCAAATGGTCGATCATTGAGTGGGTTGTACGGATGGCTGTACGGACTGTACGGACATCCGTACTTCCAGACTCGACCATTCCTCTCCAAACTTCATATTTTNGTTCAAGAGGTGTGATCAAGACATCAGTGAAGGTTATGGAAGAAGATGGATGCAAATGGTCGATCATTGAGTGGGTTGTACGGATGGCTGTACGGACTGTACGGACATCCGTACTTCCAGACTCGACCATTCCTCTCCAAACTTCATATTTTGATATGAGCAAGCTCTGGCATGATGTTAACACTCAGGAACATCATCTAAGATTGAAGTTTGGTGCACAAGGCAAGTGGTGACGTGTTGGTGAAGTCGCAAAGTGAAGAGAATCCAAATAAAGGGTATTGGCGCTTTAGTTTGCTTTTGTTGGTTCCTGGAAGTTGCCTAAAGGTAACTATGGTTCAGCAAAGGTTAGACAGGCTGGAAAGAGAGGTGCCTTGAGGTTATGAACCTGGATATAAAGAGGATCAGGTTCATAATGCACCAAAAGCAAAAGAGAAAGCAAAAGGGAAAGCAAAAGCAAAAGGTGGAGCTGATTTGATCCATCCAATTCAAATGAATTAATCTTTTTCATTCATTCAGTCTTGCTACCAACGGTTATGAAGACTCTCTCCTCTCATCCTAGACGTCCATCTTCAAGTAAAATAAGAGCCATTAGATGTATGTTAATTGTTTCAGTTTGTAAAGAGCTATATAAGCTCATTGTATGCAGATTGTGATGCTTAAGCTGAATGTGGGGATTTTCCCCATCTTCTTCATAATAAAACGTGTGTGTTCTTGGCTAGAATCCCTCTAATCTCTCCCTTTCTTATACATAAATCTCCTAATCTATCTTATAATCTCTTATACATCTCATTTCTGGTCTTGATACACACACATACCATCATTCCATTTCCATAACCAAACTAAGCTCAAATCTGCCTTGTAAAGGCTTTGTTGTTTCTCACACTCACACACAGCCTTTTACTCTGAAAATCTAACACTGATGTGTATGGACTCCATTGTCTTCTGTCGTGCTGCCTTGGTAAAAACATCTGCTAGCTGATCCTCACTCCTTGTGTAGCAAGGTAAGATCACTCCAAGACATATCATTTGCCTCACCTTGTGACAATCTACTTCAATGTGCTTGGTTCTCTCATGGAACACTGAGTTAGAGGCAATGTGAATTGCTGCTTGGTTGTCACAATGCATAGTCATTCGTGTAGCTTGATCAATCTCTAGGTGCTTCAAGATCCCCTTGATCCAAACTAACTCATTTGTAAGCTTCAGCATTGCCCTATACTCGGCCTCAGCACTTGAACATGACACAACCTTCTGCTTCTTGCTCTTCCAAGTCACAAGGTTACCCCCAATGAATGTACAATATCCAGTGGTTGATCTCCTATCTGATCTATCACAAGCCCAATCTGTTAAGATTAATAAAGAGTATGAGTATTATTGAGAGATGATCAGATTATGGGTTGAGTAACTTATGGTTAAAGGAAGAAGTAAATGAGTAAGTCTTGTGTGGTTATAGGTAAGCTAAGGAGTAGTAACCTCGGATTGATGTTGGTAATTATTTACCATGACAGTAACAAATTAGTTACTGTGGTAACTAAGTTGTTACTGAGGTAAATAATTACATAAGTTACTCTTGGCTGAAGACTCTTGTTGAGGAAGAAGGTTTGAGTCGTATGGAATGTAGCCGTTGAAGAGAAGTGAGGCTGGATAAGGTTCAGCTTGTGCTAGCTGTAAAGTAGAAAGCTAGCTGGAAAGGTGAATGGCATCTAGTCAAGATGCCATTAGCATCACTCGTGTAGCTTCTCCCATTGGCTGATATTTGAATTAGAGGCTCCTTTTCTTTGACTACACATGCTTAGTCCTAACCTTATCTCTTTACCTTTGTCTACTTAAGCTAAGATCTGGATGTAATCATTTCTTAAGAAAACTAATACACGAGTTACATTTTCTCTCAAGTGTTCATCATGATTCTCTTCTAAATATTCATACAAACTCGTTTACTCTCTTTGTTTTCCTTTATTCTCTTAATCAATCATCTTATTCTCTAAAAATATTATTGTATCAGAGCCAGGTTGCTCATACTCCTGGTGATAATACTCTGTTCTTCAGCTTTATTTCCAGATTTATTTTCTAAGTTCATCCGGATTCAAGTTTAAGCAAGAATGGAGAAAAGCAAGACTATTGTGATTCCAGTATCACTAAAGGGTGGGGAGAACTACCTGCTATGGTCCAGGCTGGTGAAGACAGCTATTGGGAGCAAGGGTTTATGAAGTCACATCTCGGATGGAGCTCCTAAACCAGTTGCTAATGAAGAAGAAGAAGACACAGAGCTGGCGCTTGTTGAGCAAGAGAAGTGGAGTCAAGATGACCTGAAGGTTCTATCCGTGATCCAAGGTTCTTTGGAGGTTCCCATTCTTGAGGCATACAACTACTGTGAAACACCAAAACAACTGTGGGAGACTCTACAAAAGATCTATGGTAACATCTCAAATCTGAGCCGAGTGTTTGAGTTGAAGAGATCAATCAACACTTTGATGCAAGAAAGTGTGGAGTTTACTAAACACTTGGGGAAGTTCAGAGCCTTATGGTCTGAACTTGATATGCTGAGACCAAACACCACGGATCAGGAGACTCTCATGGAGAGGAGAGAGCAAGATCAGGTGTTTGGCTTATTGTTGACTCTGAATCCTGCCTTCAATGATGTGATAAAACACATCCTGAGGTCACCAAAGCTGCCATCTATGGAGGAACTGTGCGCTCAGATACTGAAGGAGGAAGGGTCGTTGGGACTGTTTGGTGGGAAAGGAGACCTCTCTTTGGCGAATAAAGCTGAAGCTGCTCAAGCTAACAAGGCTGGATACCGACCAGAGGAGAAGAGGTATGGAGATGAAAGGAGGTTTGGAGGCCTTTGTGATCACTGCAAGAAACAAGGACACAAGAGGAGCCAGTGTTGGATCCTTCATCCCCATCTCAAACCACCAAAGTTCATGAAGGACAGGGAGGCTAGAGCACACCTCTCAAATGAAAGCAATGAGGCCGGGTCTTCTGGTGCTGGTCAGAGTACTCGTGAAGGAGAGGGAAAGGCTATGACTACCCAACACAACTTGGGTAAGAACATGGAGCAGGAGCTGATCAGGAGGTCTGACATTGATGCCTTGATCAAAGCTCTCAAGGATAATGGTAACACATTCACAAACACCCTTGGTTACACTCATTCTGCTGAATATAAGTTGCCTAGAATCCTTGAGTTATTAAATGCTGAACTTGAATCACCTAGACCTCTTAAGAATAAGGTAGAATCGCCTAAGTCTCTATCTGCTTGCTCTCTAAATAAACCATTAATTATTGATTCTGGTGCTTCACATCACATGATTAGTGATACAAACTTGATAAAGGATATTGAACCTGCTAATGGAAATGTGATGATTGCTAATGGTGATAGAGTAGCAATAAGAGGAATAGGAAATTTAAGATTAATTGATAAGGATTCTAGAGCCTTTTACATGCCTGAATTTACATCTAATCTTTTATCTGTTAAAAGGTGTACTACTGATATACATTGTAATGTTATCTTTAGTCCTAATGGTGTAAATTTTCAGGATATTGAGAGCAGTAAGTTGATTTGAACAGGAGTGACCAAAGGAGACCTTTACATGCTTCAAGATATTACTCCTAGTTCTAGTTGTAGTTACTCGTTTAATTCTGAATCTTTTTTGAATAAAAATGCCTTATGGCATTCTAGATTAGGACATCCACATGTTAGAGCTCTAAGCTTAATGTTACCAGGTGTCATGTTTAAAAACAATGAATGTGAAGATTGCATCTTAGGTAAACATTGTAAGACTGTTTTTCAGAATCCAGTACTATTTATGATAAGTGCTTTGATCTTATTCATTCTGATGTATGGACTGCACCTTGTTTATCTAAGGAGAATTATAAGTACTTTGTCACATTTATTGATGAGAAATCTAAATACACGTGGATAACAATGATTAAAACTAAAGATAGGGTTCTTGATGCATTTAAAAAGTTTTAAGCTTATGTAACTAACCAATATAATGCCAAGCTTAAGATTTTTAGATCAGACAATGGTGGTGAGTACACAAGCAATGCTTTCAAGCAACATCTTGCTCAACATGGGATCCTGCATCAGACAAGTTGCCCTTACACTCCTCAGCAAAATGGTGTTGCGGAAAGGAAGAATAGGCATTTGATGGAAGTTGCTAGATCCATGATGTTTCAAACCAATGTACCTAAGAGGTTCTGGAGTGATGCAGTGTTAACAGCATGCTACTTAATCAACAGGATTCCAACCAGGGTTTTACNAGTTGCCCTTACACTCCTCAGCAAAATGGTGTTGCGGAAAGGAAGAATAGGCATTTGATGGAAGTTGCTAGATCCATGATGTTTCAAACCAATGTACCTAAGAGGTTCTGGAGTGATGCAGTGTTAACAGCATGCTACTTAATCAACAGGATTCCAACCAGGGTTTTACAAGATCAGTCTCCTTTTGAGGTTCTAAACATGATCAAGCCTAGTCTCAACCATTTGCGTGTATTCGGATGCTTGTGTTTTGTGTTGGTACCCGGGGAGATGAGAAACAAGTTGGAACCTAAGAGTACAAGGGCAATGTTCATTGGTTATTCTACTACTCAGAAAGGGTACAAGTGCTTTGATCCGCAAACTAGAAGGCTGATGGTGTCAAGGGATGTGAGGTTTATTGAGACAAAAGGGTATTATGAAGAAAAGAGCTGGGAAGATCTCAAGGATTTAGCTCAACCATCTGATAAGGCTACTAGCCTTAGGATGATCTTGGAAGGATTGGGAATTGATATGCTTCAAAGTGTCCAGAAGCAAAGAAAGAGTAAGACTCATGAAGCTGAAGAAACGTCCCACCCTGATCATGAAGGGGGGAATAACAATACTGAACCTGAAGATCATGAAGATCAAGGCTCAGGAAGAGACCATGAAGATCAAGGCTCAAGAGGTCCTGATCATGGTGAAACGCATACTGAAGAAGGTATTGATGTCCAAGAACAAGTGGAACAGTCTGAGGGTCAAGAGGGTCAAGAGGGTCAAGAACCTGATCATGCGCCTGAACCAGTATAGAGAAGGAGCACAAAGATAAAGTATCCTCCTTTAAACTGGTCAAACACTAGAGTGTATTACAATGCTCAAGCTGTGGCACACCCTAGCCAAGCTGTGTGTTCGTTTGCTGAATTTCCACAAGATCATTGTGCTTTCATGATGAGTCTTGATGAGAGCTATATCCCTAGAAGCTATGAAGAAGCTATGATGCAGAAAGATTGGAGAGACTCAGTGGATGATGGGACAGGAGCCATGATAAAGAATGGAACATGGTATGAGAGTGAGCTTCCAAAAGGAAAGAAGGCAGTGACTAGCAAATGGATCTTCACCATCAAGTATCTCCCAAATGGGAAGATTGAAAGAAAGAAGAGCAGATTAGTAGCAAAAGGTTACACTCAAACTTATGGTGAGGACAACATTGACACATTTGCGCCTGTAGCTAAACTTCACACAATCAAAATTGTCCTCTCTTTAGCTGTGAACTTGCAGTGGGGTTTATGGCAAATGGATTTGAAAAATGCATTTCTTCAAGGGGAACTTGAAGATGAGGTTTATATGCATCCTCCACCAGGGTTAGAGAGCTTAGTAAAGCCTGGAAATGTATTGAGACTCAAGAAGGTTATTTATGGTTTGAAGCAGTCTCCTAGACCATGGTACAACAAGCTTAGCACAACTCTGAATGGCCGTGGTTTTAGGAAGTCTGAACTTGATCATACTCTCTTCACCCTTAACACAAGTTCAGGTATTGTTTGTTTATTGGTGTATGTGGATGATATAATCATAACAGGTAGTGATGAGGCTGGTATTAAAGAAACTAAAGAGTTTCTTAAATCTGTGTTTAAAGATTTGGGAGAAATGAAATACTTCCTTGGTATTGAGCTATGTAGATCCAAGGAAGGCTTGTTCATTTCACAAAGGAAATATACACTTGATCTTTTGAAAGATGCAGGTGCATATGGAGGCAAGACAGCCAAAATGCCAATGGAGGATGGGTATAAATTCCACGTGAGGGGGAGATAGAAGACAGCAAAGCATACCATGATCCAAAGCTTTATAGAAAGCTAGTAGGTAAGCTGATTTATCTTACCATTACTAGACCTGATGTTTGCTTTGCTGTGAACCAGGTAAGTCAGCATATGCAACTACCTAAGGAGCACCATTGGAGAATTGTGGAAAGGATATTGATGTATCTGAATGGTACTCAACATCAAGGAGTATGGATGGGGTGCAATGAGAGTACTGAAGTTGTGGGGTACTGTGATGCGGATTGGGCTGGTGATAGGAGTGACAGAAGGTCTACAACAGGCTATTGCTCTTTCATTTGTGGGAATCTGGTTACTTGGAAGAGTAAGAAGCAGAAGGTAGTATCTTGCTCAAGTGCTGAAGCTAAGTACCGGGCAATGCTGAAACTCACAAACGAGTTGGTCTGGATAAAGGGGATATTGAAGCATTTGGAGATTTATCAAGCAACACCAATGACCATGCATTGTGACAACCAAGCAGCAATCCACATTGCCACAAATTCAGTGTTCCATGACAGAACAAAGCACATTGAGGTAGATTGTCACAAGGTTAGACAAATGATAGTTTTCGGAGTTATCTTTCCATGTTACACAAGGAGTGAAGATCAGTTAGCAGATGTGTTTACCAAGGCAGCTAGGCAGAAGACAATGGAGTCCATACACATCAGGTTAGGACTCATTGATCTGACGCCTAAAGGATAATCTATATACTCCCCTGATCATGAGATCTCTACTCTTTTACTCATCAAGGTTTTGTCCTAAATGGGTTTTCTTTGGTGAGGTTTTAATGAGGGAGAACTCATGGTCCTACCAAGCTTGACTTGTTCCACATGGTCAAGCATTTGTTCCACATGGTCAAGCTTGAGGGGGAGTGTTAAGATTAATAAAGAGTATGAGTATTATTGAGAGATGATGAGATTATGGGTTGAGTAACTTATGGTTAAAGGAAGAAGTAAATGAGTAAGTCTTGTGTGGTTAATGGTAAGCTAAGGAGTAGTAACCTCGGATTGATGTTGGTAATTATTTACCATGACAGTAACAAATTAGTTACTGTGGTAACTAAGTTGTTACTGAGGTAAATAATTACATAAGTTACTCTTGGCTGAAGACTCTTGTTGAGGAAGAAGGTTTGAGTCGTATGGAATGTAGCCGTTGAAGAGAAGTGATGGTGGATAAGGTTCAGCTTGTGCTAGCTGTAAAGTAGAAAGATAGCTGGAAAGGTGAATGGCATCCAGTCAAGATGCCATTAGCATCACTCGTGTAGCTTCTCCCTTTGGCTGATATTTGAATTAGAGGCTCCTCCTCTTTGACTACACATGCTTAGTCCTAACCTTATCTCTTTACCTTTGTCTACTTAAGCTAAGATCTAGATGTAATCATTTCTTAAGAAAACTAATACACGAGTTACATTTTCTCTCAAGTGTTCATCATGATTCTCTTCTAAATATTCATACAAACTCGTTTACTCTCTTTGTTTTCATGTATTCTCTTTATCAATCTTCTTATTCTCTAAAAATATTACAGCCCATCCAAACTCCTTGACCTCTTGTTCCATTAAGGTAGCTTAGAATCCGACCCACCATACTCCAATGATGTTGCTTTGGGACTTGCATATGTTCGCTTACCTGATTCACAGCAAAACATATATCAGGTCTAGTGATAGTTAGATAAATTAGCTTACCAACTAGCTTCCTATAGAGCTTGGGATCTTCAAATGGTGGACTGTCCTCTATCTCCCCTTCTCTTTGTATCTTGTACCCATCTTCCATTTGAATCTTGGCTGTCTTGCCATCTAGTTTACCTGCATCTTTCAGAAGATCAAGTAAATATTTCCTTTGAGAAATGAATAAGTCTTCCTTGGACCTACACAGCTCTATTCCAAGGAAGTATTTAATTTCTCCCAAGTTTTTTATCTCAAAAACTGACTTTAGAAAGTCCTTAGTTTCTTGAATACCAACCTTATCACTTCCTGTGATAATAATATCATCCACATACACAAGAAGAACAATAATACCTGAGGGAGTAGTGAGAGTGAAGAGAGTATGGTCGAGTTCTGCCTTCCTAAAGCCTCGGCCATTGAGAGTGGTACTGAGCTTGTTATACCATGCACGTGGGGACTGTTTTAATCCATATATAGCCTTCTTGAGTCTTAGAACATTTCATGGTTTCACAAGCTTCTCAAGTCCTGGAGGTGGATGCATATAAACCTCATCTTCCAGCTCCCCCTGAAGAAATGCATTCTTCACATCCATTTACCAAAGATCCCACCCAAGATTGGTTGCAACTGATAGCACAATCCTAATAGTATGCAATTTAGCAACTGGAGCAAAGGTATCCAAGTAATCCTCTCCATAAGTTTGAGTGTAGCCCCTAGCAACCAACCGTGTCTTCTTCCTCTCAATCTTCCCATTTGGTAAGAACTTAATGGTGAAGATCCATCTACTTGTAACTGCCCTCTTGCCTTTTGGGAGTTCACTCTCATACCATGTGTCATTCTTTATCATGGCATTAGCTTCATCACCAATTGAGGCGGCCCATTCTTCATCTTTCATTGCTTCTTCATAGGTTTTATGGACAAAACTCTGGTCCAGACTTGTAATGAAGGAGCAATGTTCTCCAGGATACACGGCAAAAAGGCATACTGCTTAGCTTGGGTTACCCATCTGATCACCATTCCCATCCTCTGTCTCATCTTCTTGTGTCTCTCCTTGATCATGTGCACTTGATGTATCATTCTCTTCTGGTCCTTGGCAATCATTTCCATTCCCCCCTTCATGATCAAGGTGAGTCTTTTCTTCAGCTTCATGAGTAGAATCTTGTCTACCACTCTTCTGATCCTGGTCCATTCGAATACCAAGACCTTCCATGATGATCCTAAGACTTGCAGCCTTATCTAATATGATCCTAGGATGTTTTTCTGGATGGATGGGATAATCCTTTGCAGAAACGAATCAAAAGACTCAAGTTTCTCAAAGGCAGTGGATCGAATGGAGACATAAGAGGGATGGATGATCTCTTGATACTCCTAGGCGACTGATCTGGATATGACACACCAAATAAGAAGCCCTTAGTCTCTGGATTTACACACCAGAAGTTGGATATTACACACCAGAAGTTGGATATTACACACCAACACTCAAACAACTCGACAAGCAAGAAGAAGAGAGAAAACAAGGTTTTTGATGAAAATATTGGATGCTTCTTATTAGATTTCGACCAGATATATAAAGAGAGAGACTTGTACATGCACAAGCTCTTGGAAATACCAAGGGAATAAAAGCACACGGTCCCCTTGGAAATAAAACAAAGACCAAGTTCTGTGGAAATAAAACATACATAAAAACATAGGATAAAAATTATTATAAGGTCTTCATTTGTCTTGGACTGAGATTAGCACCTAGGGGATTTGATAAAGCAGCTTGAGGCCTCGTTAAAAACCTTCCTCCGGAAAACCACTTGGGACAAAACCAAGAGCAAGGAAAAGAGCACACCCAAGTACTTTGCCTAAGTACCAATTCAGCTTGATGTAGAGGTAGCTTGATTGGTGGTCAAGGTAACTCGAATCATCAAACTTTNTCCGGAAAACCACTTGGGACAAAACCAAGAGCAAGGAAAAGAGCACACCCAAGTACTTTGCCTAAGTACCAATTCAGCTTGATGTAGAGGTAGCTTGATTGGTGGTCAAGGTAACTCGAATCATCAAACTTTGTCCAAGACTTTCTTCTTGTTTCCAAACGGACCTAAGTAATCCTCCAATAGCTCCATTGAGTTTCTTTTTTCTTGAACACACATTGGGACCTCCAGGAATGCCTAAGACATCTTCATCAGCTTGTTGGTTCATTGTCTCATCGTCTCTATTGATAAGCTGGTCCATGATCACATCTTCCCCTCCCTCTTGAGAATGATTTGTCCTCAAATCTGCTTCATTTACATCAAAAGGGGCAAAGTCAGTAACATTGAAGTTTATAATCAGATTACACTTACCTTGCAAGCCTCTTTGATAGGCATTGTTGCTGACTGGTTCAGGTACGTAGAAGGGACTGATCTGCTTGGTTCTTTTTACTCCTGATACACTGAAACAAAACAAATTAGTACATAAACATTTATCAAAGAGTAAGAGTCTTATCCCAAATTGGTTTATGCTCGGTTTTGGCTTGTATGCTGCATCTGGAGGTGCTTCTTTCATGAGCATGAAGCCAGAGACGTCTTGGTGCTTATCATGGTTGAGATCAGGTGGTTTGAATCTGTTGTCTTCCTCACGCTTGTAGTTTCTTCTTGTATGCTTCCAAGCTTTCTTATGTCCTGCACATGGCTCTTTTGACAAAGACAAGTGCATCATATCTGTAGAACTGATAAACGAACTCTTGAAAACATGATCACTTANTTCTTCTCCTGGTCCAGTGATCACTTCACAAATCTCTCCAGTGACTCCTCTATCTCCCATCATGATCTGATAATCTCTGCAGTAGTACATAGGTTGCTGCATATCTGGTGGCTTCCATATCTTCATATGGTTAAGAAGCAAGGCTTTTTGATCAGCTTCAAACTTCTTATGACCCCAGCTGGTTCTAGCACGAGCAGAGAACTCTCCAAGGATAATAATCTTGCGGACATATGCTCCAGGTCTCCATGAGTAGGTCTGTAACCTTCCAGCACAATAAGATATAAGCATTTCAGAAAATTTATCAAGACCGATATGTTTCACAAAGTTTACAATATCTTGATGATCAGGCGGCCATTTGCTGCGTGGTCTGGTTTGTTGGATCCATGACAGAGCTGGTGATATCCTCCAATTGGTTTCAGAGTGAAACTCTTGCTGAGATGATACGTGCAACACATTATCTTCAGAGACTAGAAGATCACCAAAATCACATATTTCTGCTGGTGCTTCCATTTTAATCAGCATGGAATTGTTCCTGTGAATCCACACCAATCCCCCAGGCTCAAATACAACATGTTTCATGCCCAAGTCGTGCCTTGATAGCTCCATTTCTATGGTAATGTTCAAAACAATAGGACTGATCAGAAAAGTATCCAAGAAAGTCTTTTGGAATCCATAAGGATCAAACACAACAATCTGCTCTAATCCACTCTCTGCTGAGTCTTCTTTGGTGACCTGTGACACATAAACAAGGCTGCTCGGTTGCACCGGCTTAAAACAAGTTATTTCATCACAAGCTTGTGTAGTTTTAAGCAAAGAATCAGAATAAAAAGAGTTAAGGGAACACTCATAGTTTCTCAGCAGTTTTGTTTCTCCTTGGTCTCTCAACCATGGTAAACAATTTGAGGCTTTTTCTTCTCATAAGTTTTGTTCCCACATTCCTCAAGCTCCTTAGGTATTTCAGTTGTGATCTGCTCTGTAAGACAAAAAGAAACATCAGTACAATAATCTGAAATAGCAGTTTCTATGTTACCTTGAGTTTCTCTATTAAGGAGCAAGGATGATTCTGTTCTTGACTCTTGAACAAGCACAGCTGGTTCTGGTTCTCCCACTTTGAGTTCTGATATGTCAGTGGTTGGCTCTTGGCTCTTTGGCTCAAAGGTTTGGCGTGCTGCTCTNAAACATCAGTACAATAATCTGAAATAGCAGTTTCTATGTTACCTTGAGTTTCTCTATTAAGGAGCAAGGATGATTCTGTTCTTGACTCTTGAACAAGCACAGCTGGTTCTGGTTCTCCCACTTTGAGTTCTGATATGTCAGTGGTTGGCTCTTGGCTCTTTGGCTCAAAGGTTTGGCGTGCTGCTCTGTTCTTTTTGAGTTGTTCCTCTACATTTTTAAATGCTTGCAGAATTGCTTTCCTTATTTCCTTCTTGAAACAAGTTGATGCTTTGCTAGAGGAGTCTTCCTTTACTGTAGATTTCAGAGAAGTGTGGCCTTTGGATGCAAACTTACTCCTTAATAGCAGCTTCAGATTTTCCCAAGTTGTGATAGCTGGTTCTTTGTAGAACCTGCGATCATCTTCTTCATCCAACCACCACTCATAAGCGTTTCCTTTAAGCTGAGACAAAGCATAAGCTAATCGATATTTCTTCAGGATTCTGTGATATAAGAGCCACTTGTCTATGGTTCTTTCCCACTCTAGATAGTCACCTTTTCCTGAAAAATAATAAAGTTGAATATCATTAGCAGATTTATATTAAGAAAAGTGGTTAATTGATTTAGGAGTGAGAGAAGATTGATATGGTCTGCTCCATGTGCTGGCTGGTTGCTTGAGATGTTGCTTTCCACGACCTGCATCTTCTTCTTTAAACCACTTATGCTTGCTTGTACTGTTTTGAACAGAATCTGGTGGTTTAGAAATCGCTTTATAAAACTCGAGAAACCGTTTTATAAAACTCGAGAATCGTTTTATAAAACTCGAGAATCGTTTTATAAAACTCGAGAATCGTTTTATAAAACTCGAGAATCGTTTTATAAAACTCGAGAAATCGCTTTATAAAACTCGAGACACCGTTTATAAAACTCGAGAATCGTTTTATAAAACTCGAGAATCGTTTTATAAAACTCGAGAAACCGTTTTATAAAACTCGAGAATCGTTTTATAAAACTCGAGAATCGTTTTATAAGACTCGAGAAACCGTTTTATAAAAGTCGAGAAATCGCTTTATAAAACTCGAGAAACCGTTTTATAAAACTCGAGAATCGTTTTATAAAACCCGAGAATCATTTCATAAAACTCGAGAAACCGTTTTATAAAACTCAAGAAACCGTTTTATAAAACTAGAGAATCGTTTTATAAAACTCGAAGATCGTTTTTATAAAACTCAAAATTCGTTTTATGAAATCCGAAGATCGTTTTAGAAAACTCGAAAATCGTTTTACAAAACCGCAAAAAACCGCAAAAAACCAAAAAAGCCGTAAGACGCGAACTAGTCGCAACTAGTTCGCCCATCGGCGAACTAAGCCGGACCCGGCTTAGTTCGCTGATGGGCGAACTAAGAAACACTCTCTAGTTCGCCCATTGGCGAACTAAGAGTCACTCTTTAGTTCGCTCATCGGCGAACTAAGCCGGACCCGGCTTAGTTCGCCGATGGGCGAACTAAGAAGCATTCTCTAGTTCGCCGATGGGCGAACTAAAACATGCTTGACTAGTTCGCCGATGGGCGAACTAGAGACGTCCCGGACACTCCGCGTCTCGATTTCCCGCATTCCCGATTTGAAACTTACGTCTTTCGACAAGGTCGCGTTCTAAACCACTGCCAAAATATCTCCCGTTCCATCTCGATCCGACTTACCGTGCGAGTTTTACGATAAAAACCGTAACACTTCGTTTTCTCGGAAAGAACTCGAGGAAATCGTAAAAAACGGCAACGGTTAAACGAAACACCGAACATTGCCTAAACTATACGATTTATTCAAGATTTTTCGTTAAAATCGTAAAAAGCGCGCTTTTAATAAAAAACGCCGAGTAAGTCGTAAAAAACGTGTTTTTAATAAAAAGTCGAGTAAATCATAAAACTTTGCGATTAACTCGAGAAATTTATTAAAAATGACGTCAGATCGGGAAACGATCCCGTAAAAGTCGGGAAACGGTTTTTATCGCAAAACAGCCCGGAAGGACCTAAAACGCGATAAAAACCCATCTCGTGATTTCAACGGAATCAAACCCGCGGATTTGACAACGTTTTTGACGGTTTACTCGCAGAAGGAAAATAGAAGTCAAGTTTAAAGATAAAAGGAAGGTTTGAAGAGAAATAGAAGATTTCCGTAGAAGAAAAGGAAGGATCGAGAAGAATGGAAAATTCCCGATTTAGTCAAATCTGGGCGAAATGGAAAGATCGGATAGCCAAGACGAGGAGTATATAAAGAGGAGGTCTAGGGCAGAAACACACACGAAATTAAGAGTCTCACCACCAAAATTAGCATTTAGGAATCTTTCCGTTTTTCTGTTAGCGAGTTGCGTCTCAATTAGGGTTTTCGTTCTTAAGCTTTTTCGGCTACTCTTTTGTACCAGTTCTACGCAGATTCGGAATAAGAACCTCTTTGCTCTCTATTTCGTTTATTTTCATTCAAATTCTAAGTTATCATTTTCTTATTTTTCGTTGTGCTGTTCTCGCAGATAGCCGGTTCCTCTGGAAATTTAGGGTTTTCCCGAAGTTTCCTTTTTTATGATTTATTTGACAGTAGGGTGAAATCGACTCCCACAGACTACAACAGATTTATGATCAAAGTTCACAGATTTATCAGATTTCAACAACAGAAACATAGATCGATCAATACTGAACAAGAAGATGAACAGATCAATCAAAAACTTAGAGAGAAACAGAATACTTCCCTTCCAAAGTTGCTCTGATACCACATAATATGATCCTAGGATGCTTCTCTGGATGGATGGGATAATCCTTTGCAGAAACGAATCAAAAGACTCAAGTTTCTCAAAGGCAGTGGATCGAATGGTGACACAAGAGGGATGGATGATCTAATGATACTCCTAGGCGACTGATCTGGATATGACACACCAAATAAGAAGCCCTTAGACTCTGGATATTACACACCAGAAGTTGGATATTATACACCAACACTCAAACAACTCGACAAGCAAGAAGAAGAGAGAAAACAAGGGTTTTGGATGAAAATATTGGATGCTTCTTATTAGATTTCGACCAGATATATAAAGAGAGAGACTTGTACATGCACAAGCTCTTGGAAATAGCAAGGGAATAAAAGCGCACGCTCCCCTTGGAAATAAAACAAAGACCAAGTTCTGTGGAAATAAAACATACATAAAAACATAGGATAAAAATTATTATAAGGTCTTCATTAGTCTTGGACTGAGATTAGCACCTAGGGTATTTGATAAAGCAGCTTGAGGCCTCGTTAAAAACCTTCCTCCGGAAAACCACTTGGGACAAAACCAAGAGCAAGGAAAAGAGCACACCCAAGTACTTTGCCTCAGTACCAATTCAGCTTGATGTAGAGGTAGCTTGATTGGTGGTCAAGGTAACTCGAATCATCAAACTTTGTCCAAGACTTTCTTCTTGTTTCCAAACGGGCCTAAGTAATCCTCCAATAGCTCCATTGAGTTTCTTGTTTCTTGAACACGCATTGGGACCTCCAGGAATGCCTAAGACATCTTCATCAGCTGGTTGGTTCATTGTCTCATCGTCTCTATTGATAAGCTGGTCCATGATCACATCATTATCAGATCCATGAGATAGATCCTTAAGATCTTCCCAACTCTTTTCTTCATAATACCCTTTGGTTTCAATAAACTTCACATCTCTAGACACCAACACCCTTCTTGTCATCGGATCAAAGCACTTGTTGCCCTTTTGAGTAGTTGAATATCCAATGACAAAGCTCTAGTACTCTTAGGTTCAAGCTTGTTCCTCATTCCTCCTGGTACAAGGACAAAACTCAAGCAGCCAAAGACCCGGAGATGGTTTATGGAAGGTCTGGTGTTGTTCAAGACTTCAAATGGTGCCTTGTCCTCAAGGATTATGGTAGTTATCCTATTAATCAGATAGCATGCTGTCATAACTGCATCACTCCAGAATCTCTTTGGGACACTACTTTGGAACATCATCGATCTAGCAACCTCCATAAGATGCCTATTCTTTCTTTCAGCAACTCCATTCTGTTGAGGTGTGTAAGGACAACTCGTTTGGTGTAGAATACCATGCTGATTGAGATGATGTTTAAATGCCATGCTAGTATACTCCCCACCATTATCTGACCTGAAAATTTAAATCTTGGAATTGTAATGGTTAGAAACATAAGCTTGAAAGTTTTTAAATGCATCTAAGACCCTATCTTTTGTTTGAATGAGTGTTATCCACGTGTATTTAGATTTTTCATCAATGAATGTTACAAAGTACTTGTAATTATCTCTAGATAAACATGGAGAGGTCCAAACATCAGAATGAATAAGATCAAAACACTTCTCATAGATAGTACTAGATTTTTGAAAAAACAGTCTTACAATGTTTGCGCAAAATGCATGCTTCACATTCATTATTTTTAAACATGACACCTGGTAACATTAAACCTAAAGCCCTAACATGTGGATGGCCTAGTCTAGAATGCCACAATGCATCTTTATTCAAAGCAGAAACAGAATTAAACGAGTAACTAGCATTAAAACAAGGAGCTAAATCTTCAAGCATGTATAAGTCTCCCTTGGTAACTCCTTTCCCAATTAGTTCCTTGCTCTCAATATCCTGAAATCTTACATCATTAGGACTGAAGATAACATTACAATTAATATCAGTAGCACACTTCTTAACTGATAGAAGATTAGAAGTAAACTCAAGCATATAAAAAGCATCAGATTCTTTAGCAAATAAGTTAAGCTTCCCTACTCCTTTTATTGCTATCCTATCACCATTAGCAATTTTCACATGACCATAAGCAGGTTCAATATCTTTCTAGCAATGGTTTATTTTCATTTCTAGCAATAAAGGATTTAATAATACCAGAGTTACTACTCCTAAACTTACTCAAGTTGTTATCATCAGTATACTCATCTATCTTAGGCAGTTTATAAGCAGGAAAAGTGTAACCAGGGGTGTTTCCGAATTCATTACCACTCTCCTTGAAAGCCTTGATCAGGGATTCAATATCTGACCTCCTGATCGTCTCATGTTCAAGGCTCTTCCCCGGAGTGTGATGTGGAGCTAAGGCCTTGCCATCTCCTTCACCTTTACTTGTGCCTGCTCCAGATGAACCGGCTTCACTTGACTTCATGGTAAGGTTAGCACGTGCTTCCTTATCCTTCAGAAACTTAGTTGGTTTGAGGTGTGGGTGGAGAACTTAACACTGACTCCTCTTATGACCCGGTCTCTTACAATGGTTGCAGTTTCCTCCGAACCTCCCATCTTGACCTTCCCCATACTTCCTTTCCTCAGACCTATACATGGCCTTATTGGCTTGCGCAGCCTCCACATTGTTAGCCAAAGACAACTCGCCTTTGCCACCAAACAAACCGTGTGATCCCTCTTCCTTTTGGATCTGAGAGCACACATCTTCAAAGGAAGGCAGCTTGGTTGACCTCAGGATGTGCTTGATCCGGTCGTTGTAGCTGTGATTCAATGAGAGCAACAACCCAAAGACTTGGTCTTGCTCGCGCCTCTTTATCAGAGTGTCTTCATCAACCACACTTGGCCTCATTATTTCCAACTCAGACCATAAGGCTCTGAACTTGCGCAAGTGTTTGGTGAACTCCACTTCATCTTGAGCAAGATTGTTGATAGATCTCTTTACTTCAAAGACACGGCTGAGGTTAGATGTGTTACCATACACCTTCTTGAGAGTATCCCAGAGATCTTTAGCTTTCTCACAGTAGCTATAAGCCTCAAGGATATGAGTATCAATGGGTGCTTGAATCACAGAAAGGACCTTCATGTCTTCTTGTTCCCATTTGTCTTCATCCAACAAAGCCAACTCAGTGTCGCCTTCCCCTTCTTTAGCCACAGTTTTGGAGCTCCATCCGTGATGTGATTCCACAAACCCTTGCTTCCTACAGCTGTTTTTACCAGCTTGGACCACAGGAGATAGTTTCCCCCTCCCTTTAGTGTAACCGGAACATAAATCTTCTTTTGGTCTTCCATGGTGTTTACTTGAAGTCTCAAAGTTTAGATCTTGAACGAAGCTGAAGAATAAAGTGATTAGCACCAGAATCTAGACCAACCTGGCTCTGATACCATAAAATGTTTAGAGATTAAGAGATTAAAGTAAAAGAAATGAAGATTAGGATGGTTTAATTTAGAATCATGATGAACTTAGAGAGAAAATTAGACTGAAATTCTTAGCTTTATTATTACTCATGAGATACAAATATATAGGAGAGGATACAAGATGAGACTCGACAAGGGTAAACACAAGGATAAGGTTATTGACCAAAGCATGTGAATTCAACTAAAGGAGGAGCGTCTGGTTTGAATTGCTTGGCTCAGAGACTCCACACGAGTGATTCCAAAGGCATCTATGACCAGATGCTCTTACTTTCCAGCCTGTCTACTTTAGAGAGCAAAAGCATCTCTTATCCGCAATGCACTGTAGACAAAGACGAGCCTCTGCCTCCAACGGTCACATATTCAAACCTTCTCCTTCTCTTAGTGTCTTTGGTCATCTTTCTTCTTCCTTGGTGATGATAATCCGTGTACCTTCACCACCAAGTCACCATGGTTGTACGGACAACCCTAAATCCTCTTTTTACCCAAACACACCCAAGTCTCTCTAATCTCCTTCTCTATATAAATTGATCACTCATTTCAACA
>CAKOAT010886265.1:33682-51945 GCA_932364175.1 Eruca vesicaria subsp. sativa
GCTGGTCTGAATCCATACAACAGGTTTGGTTAGTAGATCACAAGAAAAAGATTCAATGATATCACCTTCTTCAACCATAGTTGTAAGTGCCGATTCTTGAGCTTTAGGTGATCCATCAAGCACTCCTTCTTCAGCTTGGTTTTGACCAGGCACGTGATCACACACAACTGATGAGATATCCTCTTGTTTCTGATGGTTGGCCAAGTAATCTCCTTGAAAAATAGTGGTTGGTCCTGAATCAAACTCTTGTTCTTTCTCACCTTGTTTTGCTGCAGTTTCTTCTTTCATCTCTGCTGGTTTCTTCTTGTAAAAACTTAGCTCATCATCTCTTGCTGCTGGACGTGTGACTGACCTCTGTTGTGGTTTCTTAATCACAGCAGTGAATGATTGATCTATTATGTTCCTGAGGCATTCCTTGAACTGTGAGCTTTGCAATTCATCAAAATATGCTTTACGTACTTGCAACTTTCTTTGTTCCTCACAACAATAGTAGGACTTTGGCTCTTCTCTGCATGTCCTAACACGCCTTGAGCTTTCCTAGCTTGGCTTTGCATCCTTTCCAAATCAATTTGCCCATAACTTTTGGCTACAAACCTTTTCTTCATGATAGAGATCATCTCATACCAAGAAGAAATCTGTTGCTCTCCATATTTTCTCCTAGTGTTAGCTGTCTGATACCACCATTCAAGTGCATCACCATATAATCCAGTAGTTGCTATCTGCACTTGCTTCTCTACTGTGTACCTATGGCAGTGAAAAACGAAATCCATATTCTTTTCCCATTCAAGATATGTATCTGGATCACACTCTCCATAGAAGGGTGGAATCTGGATCTTTTTTCTTCTTTCTTGCAACATCTTACTTGTTGCTGGTTGTTTAGCCTTCTCTTCAAGTTTTCTATAAGAATACATAGAAGATTGCTGGATATATGATGAAAGTCGTGACATAGGTTAAGAAAATCAAACCCTAAACCTTCAAGTGGCTCTGATACCACTTGGTGCGGCCGTGAAATAGGCTGTCTCTCCCTGGATCACTTGAAGGGGGCGTGGGGGGGGGGATGAAAGGTGGTGGAGATGGTTTTCTCCTTAGAGCTATGGGATGCTCTAAAGATGTTTAGCTACTCCTGAGCCAAAGGGGCGTCCTGCTTGATGTCTAGGATGATTCACAAGAGATTCCTCTCTTTCTAGTGAAAAGGTTGTTCACTAAGAACAATGATAAGAAGGTCTCCAAAGAGACGATTTGTTTGAGTCAAAGCTTAAGTTTATTGAATAATGGTTAATGATACATGGAGGCTCGTGTGCAACATAAATAAGAAAGCAAAAACGAAATCCTAAGCTAAAGAAAACCCTAAACAAAAACCAAAACCAAATCGGTTTATGAAAACCAAATCCTAATTCTAGTTGGTTTATAAGAACCAAATATTTTTCCTAATTGGTTTAAACTTANNAGTCAAAGCTTAAGTTTATTGAATAATGGTTAATGATACATGGAGGCTCGTGTGCAACATAAATAAGAAAGCAAAAACGAAATCCTAAGCTAAAGAAAACCCTAAACAAAAACCAAAACCAAATCGGTTTATGAAAACCAAATCCTAATTCTAGTTGGTTTATAAGAACCAAATATTTTTCCTAATTGGTTTAAACTTATTAAAATCAGAATTAAACTTAAAATAAACCATCTTGGACGTGCCTAATCTTCTTGGGCCAATCATAGTCCAGGCTGGCTTGTCTTTCCACTTTTTGGGCCGATGAAGGCCTTTTTCAAACAACTCTTTCTTGGGCTCGATCCATCTTGTTCTAAGTCCGACCAAGTTGCTCCTTATGCTCATTTGGATGATAAAGATCCTCCTCATATTCCATTTCTAGCTATGGTTCTTCATTTTCCATTTCCAACTCATTTCTCGCCCATGTCGGTTTGACTGGTCCATTTCTCTATCGTATCAGATCATCCATCTCATTTCCTGCCCTTCCAGATTCCTTACCTCCACTTCCTGGTCAATTAGGTTGCATACTAGACGTCCATGTTGGTCCATAGTCATTCCTTTCTCTATAAAGGCATCATCAAGGCCCAGAGTCTTCTCTCGGTCCAATACTTCATGGATCAGGCTAATAAGCTCTCCAATAAGCCCATTAGTTATTGCTTAGACCCATTTCCTTTCTGGAACGTGCATTGGCTTCCAGAACATTAATTTGAAGCTTACCCAGGTCGCACCAAGATCAAAGCAGTTCTCATATATAGTCTCTTATGTTTGAAAGACAGTTCTGCAGTGCTTTCCTAGGATGCATGCTTCACACTCAAAGTGATTGAATGCCATACTTGGCATGATCAATGGCCCTAGCATGTGGGTGTCCCAACCTTGCATGCCATGTGAGACTATCACACTTCTCAGCTGTACTTCTCAAACACACAGACTCAATGGAATTAGAAGTCTTAGCCAACTGAAGACAGTATAGTTGATTCTTGCTGTCTCCTCTACCAATTACCATTCCAGTGTTCAGATCTTGAAACACAACCTCATCTGGCCTGAATACAACTTGGCAACCAAGATAACCGTAGCTTTCTTCATAGACAACAGATTTGAAGTAAATTGGGGCATGTAGAAAGCATTTGTATCTTTCTCAAACAGCTTGAGCTTTCCCACTCCTTCTATTGGAATCATAGCACCATTAGCTATCATCACACCCCCACTGGCTTTCTTCACATCACTTATCAGGCTTCGATCACTTATCATGTGATGAGTTGCTCCAGAGTCAATGATGATGGGTTTGTTAGATATAGATGCTTTGGCAGGAGCTCCTAGTCTCCGGGTCGTAGCCAAAGCATATACATGCTTAACAAACTCATCCCATTCCTTCTTGGTAACACGCTCATCTGCTCCTTTACTCTCTTGCTCCTTCATAACAATGCTTCCTNACATGCTTAACAAACTCATCCCATTCCTTCTTGGTAACACGCTCATCTGCTCCTTTACTCTCTTGCTCCTTCATAACAATGCTTCCTTCACCCATATATGCTGAATAAGAACACTGTCCCATAACTCTCTTCCTACACTTTCCCATATTGATATGAGCTGTAGAAATCATTCTTCTCCTCCTCTTCTTCCGGAAGCCCTAACTCCTACTCCCGGTTAGCCTCCATGAGCCCTCACTCCTACTCATGGTTAGCCTCTTGTCATCACACCTTATCCGAGAGCTCTCACTCCTACTCTCGGTTGGCTTCCGTGAGCTCTCACTTCTACTCCGGGTTAGGCTCTTCTCAATCTTTATCATCCTGTGAACCTTTTTCACCAGCACCAACATCTCTTTCATGCCTTTACTAGTCACATTTAGCTTCCTCAGCCTTCCTTTCTTGCGCTTGATACCAATCTTTCTCCACGCAAACTCTTTGTGCTTCTCACATAGTTTATAACTACTTAGTTCACTTTGAACCATTGTGAACACTTCATCAACATCAGGTAGTCTTCTTTCTGTGAGTATACGCCTGATGTGGTGATAATATGATGACTCCAAACTCGCTAGAAGGCTGAAGATAACATCTTCTTTCAGCCTTTCTTGTAGAACTTCTGGGTCTGAAGTAAATGGTCTTAATACATTTAGCTCCACCCACAAGCTTCCTAGCTTTTCCACAAGCTGGTTGAACTCGTCTCTTCCTTGCCTCAAGTCCCTGATAGCTTTCTTAGCTTCATAGACCCTAATCAGATTTGACTTGTTTCCATAAGCAGCTTTTAAGCTCTCCCATAGCTCCTTTGCAGTTTTACAATGTATGTAAACCTCTAGCATTGACTTTGAGAGACATCCATGAATGATCTCAAGTATGGCATGCTCTTCACATGCCCACTTGTCTTCATTCTTCATATGTTCAGTCTGAACATCTTCCGCAATCACCTTCTCAAAAGGTTCCACCTTTATGTGATTGCTCCATACTCCACAGCTTTTGAGAGCTGTTTCAACAACTTTGGACCATGAACCAAAGTTTCCTCCTTCAAGTATCATAAGATCACACGACCTAAGCTTCATCTTCATGTTGGAATCGTTTGTTTCCATCAGAGAATGACCCACCACACGCAACACAAGCAACAGAATACCACAGAGAAGTGAAAAACTCCAGCAAGAACTCAAGAACACTCAAGAACACTCAAGAACACAAACCCAGATTTTTCAAAAAAACAAGAACACACACACTCCTCCTTTGAGCAACCTGGCTCTGATACCATAATCACTTTTGTGATTTAGTGTGTGATAATTAGATTCAAAGATAATCTGAGTGAATATTAGTGAAGATTAGAGATTATGAGATTGAGAGAATAGAGAGAATAGTGAAAGGGGCTCAAAACTCCATTAATTATCACAAATGAGTGTCAACACGAAATTAAAGAGAATACAAGAGTGTCTAGGTTCATTGTATTCAAGCTAGGCCCCTAAGAATGTGAAGTCAATACAAATGCATGGCTGAGATGCTTCACATGCTTAGACAGGCTGTAAAGTTTCTCTCTACTTTCCAGCCAAGCTTAACCTTATCCTTGCCACTCTCTTGCCACTCTTTTGGACGAATTTCCTCCCCATTCCTTCACCAAGGTAACTTGTTATCTCATTAGGTAACTTCCTGAGTTACTGTGGTAATAATAAAATTACCACAGTAAAACTCTAAAGTTACTGTCCAGCCACAACACTTCCTTGTCTTCAGCTCATGGTCATTTTAAGATTGCTAATGGAGATCGGATAGCAATAACTGGTGTTGGTAACTTGAACTTGTTTGATAAAAAAACTATAGCCTTATATATGCATGAATTCACTTCTAATCTATTATCAGTCAAGAAATGTACTAATGATTTACATTATAATGGCATCTTTAGTCCTTATGATGTGAAGTTTCAGGATATTGAGAGCCATAAGTTGATTGGGAAAGGAGTTACCAAGGGAGATCTCTATGTACTTGAAGACTTAGCTCCTATTCTTAGTTCCAGTTTTTCTTTTAATTCTACTTTGAGTACTGATGCTATGTGGCACGCTAGATTAGGACACCCACATTCTAGAGCCTTAAGCTTAATGTTACCAGGTGTCATATATAAAAATAATGAATGTGAAGCATGTGTTTTAGGTAAACATTGTAAGACTATCTTTCAAAACTCAAGTACTATGTATGAAAAATGCTTTGATCTTGTTCATTCTGATGTTTGGACAGCTCCTTGTTAATCTAGAGAGAACCATAAGTATTTTGTGACATTCATTGATGAAAAATCTAAATACACCTGGATAACACTCATTAAAACAAAGGATAGGGTTCTTGATGCATTTAAAAACTTTCAAGCATATGTCACTAACTAATACAATGCCAAGCTTAAGATTTTCAGGTCTGATAATGGTGGTCAGTATACTAGCAATGCGTTCAAGGATCACTTAGCTAAACATGGGATTCTACATCAGACTAGTTGTCCATACACTCCACAGCAGAATTGAGTTGCTGAAAGGAAGAATAGACACCTCATGGAGGTGGCTAGATCACTGATGTTTCAACTCAATGTGCCTAAGAGATACTGGAGTGATGCGATTATGTCAGCATGCTACTTGATCAACATAATACCAACAAGAGTGCTTGATGATCAGTCCCCGTTTGAAGTGCTCAACAAGGTTAAGCCATCACTAAGTCACCTAAGAGTGTTTGGATGCTTGTGCTTTGTTCATGTTCCGGATGAAATGAGGAACAAGCTTGAGGTTAAAAGCACAAGATCTGTATTTGTGGGATACTCTACTACTCAGAAAGGGTATAAGTATTTTGATCCACACTCAAGAAGGCTCCTTGTTTCCAGAGATGTTAAGTTTATGGAAACTAAAGGATACTATGAAGAGAAGAGCTGGAATGATCTGAAGGATCTTGCTCAACCATCTGATAAGGCATACAGCCTTAAGATGATTCTAATAGGGCTGGGGATTGGTGTTTCCTAGGATCGAAATGAGGAGAGTAATAAGGCTCCTCATGAAGCTGAAGATCGACCTCACCATGATCATGAAGGGGGAATGGAGTCTAGTCCTGATCATGGTAGAGTTCAAACAAAGAATGAGGTTGATGGACTGGATCAGAATGAAGGTCATCAACCTGAAGAAGAAGAGAAGAATGAAGATCAAGAGAAGAATGAAGACTCTTCTAATCAGAATGAAGATGGCACGGATGCTGGTGTGCCTTGCACGGATGCTGGTGTGCCTCTGAGGAGAAGTACAAGAGTGAGGAAGCCTCCTTCTAATTGGGTGAACACAAGAGTCTATTATAGTGCCAATGAAGTTGCACATCCAAGCCAAGCTGTTTGATACCACTCTTATCACTTCCTGTGATAATAATATCATCCACATACACAAGAAGAACAATAATACCTGAGGGAGTAGTAAGAGTGAAGAGAGTGTCATCAAGTTCAGACTTTACAAAACCTCGGCCATTGAGAGTAGTGCTGAGCTTGTAATACCATGCTCTTGGAAACTGCTTCAATCCATATATAGCCTTCTTTAACCTTAGAACATTCCCTGGATTCACAAGCTTTGTTCTTAAAACCTATGAAGAAGCAAAGAATGATAAGGAATGGGTTGCCTCAGTTGGTGATGAAGCTAATACAATGATTAAGAATGACACATGGTATGAGAGTGAACTCCCAAAGGGAAAGAAGGCTGTTACTAGTAGATGGATCTTCACCATTAAGTATTTACCAAATAGGAAGATTGAGAGGAAGAAGACTCGGTTGGTTGCTAGAGGCTATACTTGTAAAATTAATGAAGAACAAGTGTGTTTAGCTGAAGAACAAGAGAGAGAGGGTGAGTTTAATCCGTGAGAGTGAGAGAGGGAGAGTGTTAACGAGAGAGAGAGTGTAGGAAGGATTTCTTATTTCCTTAACTTAAAATGAACACTTACAAAGGTTATTTAATCTAGGAGATACAAGACAAGAGAAGATAATATAAAAAATGTGCTCGACCAAGAGGGTGAAAGGGACTGGTCCTAAACGGCTGGAATGCTAAAGAGGACATGTGACTTATATCATATTTTATTCCCACTTGTCTAGGCTATCTCTCAACGGTTGGAGGCTCTACTTGACTTTCAATTCTGCTTCTAAGGATGAAGCTGAACGAGCATGAGTGTTGCCTTGTCTCCCAAGTCCCTTCTTTGTCAAGCTAAGCTCCTTGTGAGCCAAGACTGTATGGTCTGTACGGACTGCCTTGTATTCCAAGATACTTCTTCTTTTGTCTTCCTTTATTCAGATCAATACTCCCCCTCAAGCTTGACCATGTGAAACAAGTCAAGCTTGGAACCCATGAAGACTTCCCTTATTAAAACCTTAATAAGCAAAACCCATTTGGGACAAAAACCTACTAAGGAAAGAGTAGAAGCTCCACGACTAGAGGGAGCTTGCCTTGTTGATGTCTATGAGTCCGAGTCTTGGATAAATGGACTCACACACCTTAGTACTTGCTGCCTTAGTGAAGATGTCAGCTAACTGGTCTTCACTTTCTGTGTAGCATGGCAAGATAACTCCTTGAATCACCATCTGTCTCACCTTGTGGCAATCTACTTCAATATCCTTTGTTCTTTCATGGAACACTGAGTTGGATGCAATATGTATTGCTGCTTGATTGTCACAATGCATTGTGATTGGAACAGTGATCTCAATGCCTAAGTCTTTGAGTAGCCCTTTGATCCACACCAATTCATTGGTTCATTGGTTAGCTTCCTCATGGCTCTATATTCTGCCTCAGCACTTGAACATGAGACAACCTTCTGTTTCTTGCTCTTCCATGTGACTAGATTGCCTCCAATGAAGGTACAATAGCCAGTAGTAGACTTCCTATCATTCCTATCTCCAGCCCAATCCGCATCACAGTACCCAACCACTTCAGTGTTGTCATTGCATCCCATCCATACACCTTGACCCGGAGCTCCACTTAGGTATCTCAGTATCCTTTCTACCATTTTCCAGTGGTGAATCTTGGGAACTTGCATATGCTGACTCACCTGATTAACAGCAAAGCACATGTCTGGTCTTGTTATGGTCAGATAGATCAGCTTCCCTACTAACCTTCTATACTGCTTTGGATCTTCATAAGGAGTGGCATCATACTCCCCCTCACGCAAGATCTTGTACCCATCTTCTAGTGGTGTCTTAGCTGGTTTCTCTCCAAGCATTCCTGCACCATTTAAGAGATCAAGTGTGTACTTCCTTTGGGACAAGAAGAGCCCCTCTTTAGATCAGCATACTTCAATCCCAAGGAAGCACTTTAGCTCACCAAGGTCCTTAATATCAAACACAGATTTTAAATGGGCCTTAGTTGCTTGTATACCTGCTTTGTCACTCCCTGAGATGATGATATCATCAACATACACAAGGAGGACTACTATACCTTGTTGGCTGGTGAGAGTGAACAATGTATGATCTGCCTCAGACCGGTTGAATCCTCTCCCATTCAAGGTTGTGCTTAGCTTGTGATACCAAGCTCTTGGTGATTGCTTTAGGCCGTAGATATCCTTCTTAAGTCTCCACACATTGCCTGGTTTCACCTTGTCTTCCATTCCCGGAGGAGGTCTCATGTAGACTTCATCTTCTAGTTCTCCTTGAAGAATAGCATTCTTCACATCCATTTGCCACAAATACCACTCTAAGTTTACTGAGTGAGAGCATGATCCTGATGGTGTGAAGCTTTGCAACTGGTGCAAATGTGTCTAAATAATCCTCTCCATATGTTTGAGTGAATCCTCTAGCCACCAGCCTTGTCTTCTTTCTTTCTGGTTTCCCATTAGCAAGGTACTTGATAGTATAGAGGAGTCGGCTTGTTACAGCTTTCTTTCCTTTGGGAAGTGGAGTCTCATACCATGTATCATTCTTTTCCATGGCTCCAATTTCAGCCTCAGCTGATTCTCTCCACTCCTTATCTGCCATAGCCTCCTCATAGGTTTTTGGTATCCATTCTTTATCCAAATTACTCATGAATACTTGATGGATTTCTGGATATTGCACTAAGGAGCATACTGCCTGGATGGGATGAGCCACAGCATTTGCATTGAAATAAACTCTTGTGTTTTTCCAATTATCCGGAACATGTTTAGTTCTGGTACTTCTCCTCAACTGTTGTACTTCTTGCACTGCTTCTTCTTCTTGCTGACCAGAATCCTCCACAGCCTCATCCTCGTTTGCATCATCTTGATCAGGCACTTCAGGACTGTCCTCAGTTTCTTGTTGGTTCCCCCCGTCATGATCAAGATGGGAATCATCTATGACTGGTTCCTTGTCTTGTGGCATAGCTGGAGCTACTGTTTCTCTTCCCTTTGGCTGGTGATTCCCAAGGCTCTCTAGAATAATCCTTAGGTTGTTGGCTCTATCTAAGGGTGCTTGTGAGAGGTCCTTGAGGTTCTCCCAACTCTTCTCATCATAGTAACCCTTAGATTCCATAAACTTGACATCTCTTGAGACCATCACCCTCCTGGTTTCAGGTACATAGCACTTATAACCCTTCTGGTTAGATGAGTATCCAATAAACATTGCCTTAACACTTTTAGGTTCTAACTTGTTCCTTAGTTCACCTGGAATCAAAACAAAATAGGGACACCCAAACACACGCAAGTGATCAATTGAGGGTTTGTCTTTAGTAAGTACCTCATATGGGGAGGCATCATGAAGGACACGTGTAGGTGTCCTATTTGTCAGATAACATGCTGTTACAACAACATCACCCCAAAACCTCTTTGGGACATTTGTATGGAACATCATGCTCCTTGCAACCTCCATAAGGTGGCGATTCTTCCTCTCAGCCACTCCATTTTGTTGTGGTGTGTATGGGAAACTTGTTTGGTGAATGATTCCATGTTTAGCAAGATGATTTTTGAAGGCATGGCTTGTGTACTCTCCTCCATTATCTGACCTAAAATTTTTGATCTTGGCATTAAAGTGGTTAGTTACATAACTCTGAAAGTTCATGAAAGCCTCTAATACTCTATCCTTAGATTGTATTAGAGTTAGCCAAGTATATTTAGATTTTTCATCTATAAATGAGACAAAATATTTGTGATTTTCTTTAGAGACACAAGGAGCAGTCCAAACATCTGAGTGAACTAAGTCAAAACAATGCTCATAAATAGTAGATGATTTAGTAAAAACAGTCTTGCAATGTTTTCCTAGGATACAAGCCTCACAAGTATCATTTTTAAAAGAGAGATTAGGCAACATTAACCCTAAAGAACGAGTGTGGGGATGGCCTAATCTAGCATGCCATAATACATCAGAGGCTAAACAAGAAGCAGATTTAAAAGCTGTATGTAAATCAGATTGAATCTTGGTGTCTTCTAGCAAACAAAGGTCTCCTTTGCTCACACCCTTTCCAATCATCTTACTTGTCTCAATATCCTGAAAATAAACCTCATTAGGACTAAAAATGACATTGCAGTTCTGATCATTAGTTGCCTTTTTAACCGAGATCAAATTATTAGCAAATGAGGGCATGTAAAGTGCCTTAGATTCTTTTTCAAACAATTTCAGGTTCCCTACTCCCTCAATAGGAATACAATCACCATTAGCAATCTTAACACTTCCTAAGGCAGGTTCTATATTACTAATGAGACTAGAATCCTTAATCATATGATGGGTAGCTCCTGAATCAACAATTAGAGACTTAGTGTTTAAATAAGTATTGAATGCATTACTATTTGTGAATGCATTTTTGTTACCAGAGTTTGCATTGAGAGCCTTGATCAAGGCCTCAATGNACTAGAATCCTTAATCATATGATGGGTAGCTCCTGAATCAACAATTAGAGACTTAGTGTTTAAATAAGTATTGAATGCATTACTATTTGTGAATGCATTTTTGTTACCAGAGTTTGCATTGAGAGCCTTGATCAAGGCCTCAATGTCTGACTTGCGGAGGTAGGAGTCCTCCTGTGCTGACTGAGAAGAGGCACCAACAACAAAAGTGGTTGAGACCATAGCTTTTCCCTCCTCTCCTATGCGCATAGGACCAGAGTTGTGCGGCTGAGTCTCTTGAGCTCTTGCTTTGTGTGCCCTGCCTTGTCCATACTTGTATGTTGAGGATGGCCTAAGGTGAGGATGAAGGGCCCAGCAGCTGTTCTTGTTGTGACCAGACTTCTTACAATGGTCACAAAAACCTGAGCGCCTATCTCCAGCTGGTTTGTAAGCTGCTTTGTTGACTGCTGGTGCTTCTCCCTTCTCTGCCTTGTGTGCCATAGAAAAATCCCCCTTTCCACCGAGTAAACCATCTGACCCTAACTCTTTCTGAAGTTGGGAACACACCTCATCATAGCTTGGTAGTTCTTTGGCCCTGAGAATGTGTTTTATCAAGTCATTGAAACTTGAGTTGAGTGTGAGGAGTAGTCCAAAGACCTTGTCTTGTTCACGCATTTCTTTAAGTATGGTAGGGTCAGTGGTGCTTGGCCTCAGCATCTCAAGTTCAGACCACAGCTGGCTGTACTTCCCAAGGTGTTTGGTGAGGTCCATCTCTTCTTGTTGCAAGTTGTTGATGGCTCTCTTCATTTCAAAGATCCGGGTTAGTTTGAAGTGTTGCCATAGACCTTTTGCAAGGTCTCCCAAAGTAGTTTTGCGGTTTCACAATGTGAATAAGGTTCCATAATAGGAACAACGAGTGAGCTTTGTAGGATGGACAGCACCATGAGGTCCTCTTGACTCCATTTGCTTTCATCTACCTCTACAATCTTCTCGCTATCTTCTCCTTGAGTGATTTGCCTTGGTGCTTCACCTGTGGTGATATTCTCCCTTAAGCCTCTCCCACCAAGGGCTGTTCTTGTCAATCTTGACCAAATGAGGTAGTTTACCCCTTTTAAAGTAACCGGAATCACCACTGGTTTGTTGTTGAAGCTGTACTCCATCTCAGAATGCTATTATCCAGTGGGTAAAAGAGTGTTCTTGAGATTTTGTGAAAAGTAAACCGTTGAAATGAAAGAGAGTAAGGTTTAGAGTAGCTTTGCGGAAGTGAAAAAAAGAGGTTCAGAAGCTTAAAGCTCTAATACCATGTAAAATTAATGAAGAACAAGTGTGTTTAGCTCAAGAACAAGAGAGAGAGGGTGAGTTTAATCCGTGAGAGTGAGAGAGAGAGAGTGTTAACGAGAGAGAGAGTGTAGGAAGGATTTCTTATTTCCTTAAAATTAAAATGAACACTTACAAAGGTTATTTAAAGACTAATCTAGGAGATACAAGACAAGAGAAGATAATATAAACAATGTGCTCGACCAAGAGGATGAAAGGGACTGGTCCTAAACGGCTGGAATGCTAAAGAGGACATGTGACATATCATATTTTATTCCCACTTGTCTAGGCTATGTCTCAACGGTTGGAGGCTCCACTTGACTTTCAATTCTGCTTCTAAGGATGAAGCTGAACGAGCATGTGTATTGCCTTGTCTCCCAAGTCCCTTCTTTGTCAAGCTAAGCTCCTTGTGAGCCAAGACTGTACGGTCTGTACGGACTGCCTTGTATTCCAAGGTACTTCTTCTTGTGTCTTCCTTTATTCAGATCAATAATACTCAGACGTATGGAGAGGATTATATAGATACCTTTGCTCCAGTTGCCTAGTTACATACCATCAGGATTGTGTTGTCCATTGCAACTAATCTTGAATGGGACCTTTGGCAAATGGATGTAAAGAATGCCTTTCTTCAGGGGGAGCTTGAAGATGAGGTCTATATGCATCCTCCTCCAGGCCTTGAGAAGCTTGTGAAGCCAGGGAATGTTCTAAGGTTAAAGAAGGCTATATATGGATTGAAACAGTCTCCAAGAGCATGGTATTACAAGCTCAACACTACTCTCAATGGCCGATGTTTTGTAAAGTCTGAACATGATCACACTCTCTTCACTCTTACTACTCCCTCAGGTATTATTGTTCTTCTTGTGTATGTGGATGATAATATTATCACAGGAAGTGATAAGAGTGGTATCAAAGAGACTAAAGACTTTTTAAAGTCTATTTTTGAGATAAAAGACTTGGGAGAAATAAAATACTTCCCTGGAATAGAGTTATGTAGGTCCAAAGAAGGATTATTCATTTCTCAAAGGAAATATACACTTGATCTTTTGAAAGATGCAGGTAAACTTGATGGTAAGACAACGAAGACAACACCATTGGAGTAAGTAAGTCAACATATATATGTTTTGCAATGAATAAAGTAAGTCAACATATGCAAGCTCCAAGACAACACCATTGAAGTATGGTGGTTCGGATACTTAGCTATCTGAATGGCACAAGAGGCTTAAGAGTTTGGATGGGGTGCAATGGTAGCACTGAAGTTTTTGGCTACTGTGATGCAGATTGGGCTGGTGATAGGTCAGATAGAAGATCCACCACAGGGTATTGCACGTTTATTGGAGGTAACCTTGTGACTTGGAAGAGCAAGAAGCAGAAGGTGATCTCATGTTCTAGTGCAGAGGCCTAGTATAGAGCAATGCTGAAGCTCACAAATGATTTGATATGGATCAAGGGAATCCTGAAGCATCTAGAGATTGATCAAGCTACACCAATAACTATGCATTGTGACAACCAAGCAGCAATCCACATTGCCTCTAACACAGTGTTCCATGAGAGGACCAAGCATATTGAAGTTGATTGTCACAAGGTGAGACAAATGATTTGTCTTGGGGTAATCTTACCATGCTACACAAGGAGCGAGGATCAGTTAGCTGATGTCTTCACTAAGGCTGCAAGGCAGAAGGTTATGGAGTCAGTTCATGTTAGGTTGGGTCTTATTGACCTAACACCACCCGGCTAAACAACTCTCCTGACCATGAGGTCTCTACTCTTTTACTCATCAAGGTTTTGGTCCAAATGGGTTTTCTTTGGTGAGGTTTTAATGAGGGAGAGCTCATGGTCCTTTCAAGCTTGACTTGTTTCACATGGTCAAGCTTAAGGGGGAGTGTTAAGCTGAGGAGTTAAGAGGATATGATTGAGAGAATATGGATGGTTGATACAAGAGAAGCATGAGGTCTTGGGAATCCAGTTAACTTACACAAATTGGAGTTTGGAGTTTTTACCATGTCCGTACACTTTGTTACTGTGGTAACAAAATAGTGACTGAGGTAAAAACTCCACTAGCAATGAGATTTGTGTAAGTAATCCGGATACTCTCTTGGGTGTAGAAGGTTTGGTTCACGCGGGTATATGAGCGTTTAGGGATAAGGTTAGCAAGGGATAAAGCCAGCAAATGAAAGCTGGAAAGGTGTTTAGCATCTGGTCAAGATGCTAAAGGTATCAAGCATGTGACCATCGTACACCACTCATTTGAATTAGGCGCCTAAGACTTCACATGCTTAGTCTTTGCTTTCTTGTGTGTAAACCCTCGTGTATCTCTCTATTTAAACTCTTGTATCTGTTAAGCTGAGTAGTTAAAAAAGAGGGAAATACCTTAGAGAAGGCTGTGTGGTGTTTAGGAGTGATTTGAAGATCATTCAAATATAGGGTGAAAGTTGTACGGATGGAGTATCCGTACAATGAGGTTAAGAAGGTGGTAACTAGAGAGTCAAGGCATTGGGACGTAAAGGAGCATGGGAGAAAGGACTCTAAGAGAAGTAGAAGGTTTTATGGTTGTATCCGTTAAGGGATAAGGTTTGGTCAAGGAAGGGAGCTGGTGTTAGCTGTAAAGTGCAAGAGCATCTACCTAGATGCTCATGGCATCAAGCGTGTGATCCTTCTAGTCCGCGTATTTCAAACCAGACGCTCCTCGGTCAAGCTGACTTCACATGCTTCTACTTTTGCCTTTCTTATCTTGTTACTCCTTCTTCTCTATATATTTTGTAACGAGTACACTATCTATAATACACACAGGTTTATCATGATTCTCCATTAAGTTTCTCTCATTCTCACCCAAATCTCTCTTTCTGTACATACAATCTCTTCTTCTCTAAAGATATTATGGTATCAGAGCCAGGTTGCTCATATTATAGCTTTTAAACTCGTCAATCTTCAACTTCATTCTCTCTTCAAGAGTGGTGTGTTCGTAGATCTTGAAGATGGAAGAACAAAAGAGCATGACTATGGTGGTTCCGGTTACTTTGAAGGGAGGGGGAAACTACCTCATGTGGTCTCGTCTTGTGAAGACAACTGTTGGAAGCAAAGGTCTTTGGAGTCACATCACGGATGGAGCTCCCAAACCTGTTGCTGGTAAAGATGATGGTGACATGGAGCTGGTGGTTGCTAATCAAGAGAACTGGGCTCAAGATGACCTGAAGGTGTTGTCCGTGATACAAGGGTCACTTGAAGCTTCAATCTTGGAGGCATACAGCTACTGTGAGACACCAAAGGGGTTGTGGGAAACCCTCCAGAAGGTGTATGGTAATACATCTAACTTGAGCCGGGTGTTTGAAGTGAAGAGATCCATCAATGCGCTGGCTCAAGAAGAAATGGAGTTCACTAAACACTTGGGGAGGTTTAGAGCACTCTGGTCTGAACTAGAGATGTTGAGACCAAACACCACTGATGAGAACACTCTCATAGATAGGCGTGAACAAGACCAAGTGTTTGGTTTGTTGCTGACTTTGAATCCTGCCTACAAGGATGTGATAAAGCACATGTTAAGGTCATCAAAACTCCCATCCTTTGATGAAGTTTGTGCTCAGTTGCAAAAGGAGGATGATTCCCTTGGGTTTTTTGGTGGTAAAGGTGACCTTGGTCTTGCTAATCAAGTGGAGACAGCCCAAGCAAACAAGCTGCTTACCGTGGAGAAGAGAGGAAGTTTGGTGGGACTTGTGACCACTGCAAGAAGCCGGGTCACAAGAGGAGTCAATGCTGGATCCTCCATCCTCACCTCAAGCCTGCAAAGTTTATGAAGGATAAGGAGGCAAGGGCACATCTTTACCATGGAGGTGGTGAAGCAAGCTCATCAGGAACCGGTTCAGCAATGCGTGAAGGAGAAGGAAAGGCATTGGTGTCTCAACCCTCATCCCCACTGAAGTTTGAAAATGATGTGATCAGGAAATAAGACATTAAGGCCCTTATTAAGGCTCTCAAGGAGGGTGGTAACATTATTACTAAACCCTTTGGTTACTCTCTTGCTGCATCTAAAGTTATTGAATGCTCATTAGATGGCTCTGGGTTGTCTAGTTTACTTAATCTCGCAAGTCAAAGAACCGGATTAGCTAGTACTAATGTTGCTCAGTCATTGCTTAAACCTTTTGTTGAGTTATGATAGTAAATATAAGAGGAGAGGTTAATATTAAGAGAAGGGAAGAAGAGGTTATTTTGGTGTGTCAAGAATTACCATGGTAAATAAAAGTTACCATGGTAAATAAGTTAAAGAAGGTGAAGTGTGATCCGCAAGTAAAGGGAAGTGGAGGTTCTACTTAAGGAAGAAGGTGTGACTAGTATTCAGATACACAAGGAAGAGTTGTGACCGTTTGTGGATAAGGGACGTGCAAAGTTACCTTTACAGGCTGGAAAGGATCCACTCAAGATGCCATTGGCATCAACCGTGTGAGCTCTCTCCTCCAATAATTTGAAATAGGCGCGCCTCCTCTCCTTGACTTCACATGCTTGGCATTTCACCTTTAGGACTTTGTATACACGAAAAACCTTAAGCTCTGAGCTATATATATTCTGTAACCTCTCATTTAATCTAATGCTAAGCAAGTTTTGATTCTCTCTTTTGGTCTCTTTAAGTTACTATTTGAATCTGGTTCTTAAGACTCTCTCAATCTCTCTTAAATCTCGTCCTAAACTCCTTCTTAGTCTCTTAATCTCTTCTTTCTATCTTACTAAACTCAGATTACATAAAAACAATATGGTATCAGAGCAAGGTTAGCTCAAATCTGGGTTTAGTGTTCTTGTTCTTTTCAAAGCCTTGTTCTTTTCTTCATAAAATCTTTTACCTTCTCTTTGTTCCGGATCGTGTTCTCAAGTACTCCAAGACATCTATTGTCTTGAGAGTGACTTAGTTGAGGTGTGAAGACTTGCCCGAGTTCTTTGGTGTTCAGTTGGGTGTTTATTTATACTTAAGAAGCTTTTAAGGTCAAGCGCTTGAAGATGGAGAGTAACATGAAGATGAAGGTGCCGGTTACCCTTAAAGGGGGAAACTACTTATTTTGGTCAAGGTTGGTGAAGACTGCCGTGGGAAGTAAGGGATTGTGGAGCCATATCACTTCGGATGAAGCTCCCAAGCTCATTACTCAAGAAGGAGACACTGAGGTGGTGTCATGTGATGAAGAGAAGTGGGAGCAAGATGACTTGCTTGTTCTGTCCGTGTTGCAAGGATCTCTTGATCAATCTATTCTAGAGGCTTACAGCTACTGCACAAGGGCAAAGGATCTTTGGGATACACTGAAGAAGGTGTATGGGAATGTGTCAAACCTCAGCCGGGTCTTTGAAGTGAAGAAAGCAATCAATGGGTTGGTTCAAGATGACATGGAGTTTACCAAGCATCTAGGGAGGTTCCGGGCTCTATCGTCTGAGTTGGAGATCCTCCGACCAAGTACTACTAATGAGGATGAGTTGATTGAGAGGCGTGAGCAGGATAAAGTCTTTGGACTTCTCCTCACTCTCAACTCAGCTTACAACGGATTGATAAAACACATGCTGAGGGCAGAGAAGCTTCCATGCTTAGAATATGTTTGTGCTCAAATTCAAAAGGAACAAGGTTCTATTGGGTTGTTTGGTGGAAAGAGTGACCTGTCTTTGGCGAGTCATGTTGTCCAGGAACCACAAAGTGAAGCTCATCAAGCCAACAAGGGAGCTTATGGAAGGTCTGAGGATAGGAGGTTCAATGGAACATGTGACCATTGCAAGAAGCATGGCCACAAAAGGAGTCAGTGCTGGATCCTTCACCCACATCTCAAGCCGGCTAAGTTCTTGAAGGAGAAGGAAGGGAAAGCTCACATGACTGAGGGAACAAATGGTGCTGGTACTAGCAAAGGAGGTGAGAGTGAGAACCGTGAAGCTGTTGAGAGCAAGTCCCTTGTTGTTTACACTGGTGGAAATGCTTCCACAAGCAGCCTCAGCAATGGGAATGACTACATCAGGCGATCAGACATTGAGGATATTATCAAGATGCTCAAAGACAATGGTAACATCACTCCTTACTCTCTTGGTGCTACTTTGATCACTAGTGAATTTAGAGAACCTTTAGAAATGGTTAGGATGGCTAGTATGAGTAAGACTGGACTTAAAAATGCTTATAATTCTGAAACCATGTCTAAACCACTGATAATTGATTCTGGTGCTACTCATCATATGATAAGTGATAGTAGATTTATAAGTGATATTGAACCGGCTAAGGGTAAAGTAAC
>CAKOAT010886265.1:52045-125747 GCA_932364175.1 Eruca vesicaria subsp. sativa
ATATTGAAAGTAACAAGATGATTGGGAAAGGAGTTACCAAAGGAGAGCTTTATGTTCTACAAGACTTAGCTTCCATTCCTGCTTATAGTTGCTTTAGTACTGCTTCTGTTTTAAATAAATGTGCTCTGTGGCATGCTAGACTAGGACATCCACATGTTAGAGCTTTAAAAATAATGTTACCAGGTGTTGTATTTGAAAAAAAAGATTGTGAAGCTTGCATTTTAGGCAAGCATTGTAAAACTGTTTTTAAGAAATCTGAAACCATCTATGAAAGTTGTTTTGATTTTATTCACTCTGATGTTTGGACTGCTCCTAGTGTTTCTAGAGAGAACCATAAGTATTTTGTAACCTTCATTGATGAAAAATCTAAATACATCTGGTTAACACTTATACCTTCAAAAGATAGGGTCATTGATGCATTTAGGAATTTTTAAGCTTATGTGACTAACCATTATCATGCCAAGATTAAAATTTTTAAAACAGATAATGGAGGAGAGTACACAAGCCATGCATTCAAAGACCATCTAGCTCAACATGGGATTTTACATCAAACTAGCTGCCCCTATACTCCTCAGCAGAATGGAGTCTCGGAGAGAACGAATCGGCATCTTCTGGAAGTAGAAAGGTCTATGATGTTTCAAGATAATGTTCCTAAGACATTCTGGAGTGATGCTGTTGCTACCTCCTGCTACTTGATCAACCGTACCCCTACCTATTGTCTAGATGGTCAGTCTCCTTTTGAGGTACGCAACAAGTACAAGCCATCCCTAGATCACATAAGAGTCTTTGGATGTCTTTGCTATGTTCTGATTCTGGGAGAGCTGAGGAATAAGCTTGAAGCAAAGAGTACTAAAGCCATGTTCATTGGATACTCTTCTAGTCAAAAAGGGTACAAGTGTTATGATCCAGTTGCAAGGAGGGTGTTGGTATCTCGTGATGTGAAGTTCCTTGAAGATAGAGGGTTCTATGAAGAAAAGAACCAAGATGAGTTGAAGGATCTTACATCAGATAAAGCTGGCACCTTGAGAATCATTTTGGAGAGGTTAGGGATCAAGACTACCCAGGATCCAAAGCAACCTACTCAACCGTCTACTGATCAACATACTGCCCATATTGATAGTGAGGGGGGAGAAAATGAAGCAAGACAAAGCACTGATCAAGCTGGTTCAGATGAGACTGAAGTTGTGAGTGAGCAAAATGAAGATACAAATGGAAGAGAAGAACAAGGAGAGACTGGTTTTGGGTCTCCTGATCAAGGTGCATCTCATGAGGAGAATGAAGATGTGGAGGATCAAGGAGTAGAAGAGGAGCAGAATGAGGAACTGGTTTAACAACCACTAAGGAGAAGTACAAGGATAAGGCGCCCAGCCTCTAATTCGGTTAAAACAAGAGTGTATTACAATGCACAAGCTGTTAAACATCCCTCTCAAGCTGTTTGCTCCTTTGCTAAGTTTCCGGATGAGCATTGTATGTTTGTTGAGAGCTTGGATGAGAACCAAGTGCAAAGAAGTTATGAGGAGGCTATTCAAGACAAGAATGGAGAGAAGCTGTGGCAAATGAATCTGGAGCTATGATAAGAAATGATACTTGGTATGAAAGTAATCTCCCAAAGGGTAAGAAGGCTGTAACTAGCCGGTGGATCTTTACCATCAAGTTCTTGCCTAATGGGAAGATAGAGAGAAAGAAGGCCAGACTTGTTGCAAGGGGGTTTACTCAAACTTATGGTGAAGAATACATTGATACCTTTGTGCCTGTTGCCAAGCTCCATACCATTAGAATTGTGTTGTCCTTGGCTGTGAATCTTAAATGGCGTTTATGGCAAATGGATGTGAAGAATGCCTTTCTTCAAGGGGAGCTTGAAGATGAAGTGTACATGCATCCTCCTCTGGGTTTAGATCATTTGGTGAAACCAGGAAATGTGTTGAGGTGGAAGAAGGCTATCTATGGTCTTAAACAGTCACCAAGAGCTTGGTACAACAAGCTAAGTACCACCTTGAATGGGAGAGGCTTTAGGAAGTCTGAACTTTATCACACCCTCCTCACTCTCACCACTCCATTAGGTATTGTTGTCCTCTTGGTTTATGCTGATGATATCATCATAACCGGGAGTGACAAGGAAGATATACAAGCTACTAAAGACTTTCTTAAATCTGTATTTGATATTAAAGATTTAGGAGAGATGAAATACTTCCTTGGAATTGAGATATTGTAGATCCAAGGAAGGCTTATTCATGTCTCAAAGAAAATACACACTTGATCTTTTGAAAGATGCAGGTATGCTTGATGGCAAGACAGCTAGGATGCCTATGGAGGATGGGTATAAGGTCCCACGTGAGGGGGAGATTGAAGATAACAAACCTTTCAAGGATCCAAAGCTTTATAGGAAGCTAGTGGGTAAGCTTATCTACTTAACCATTACTCGTCCTGATATATGTTTTGCTGTGAATCAGGTAACCCAGCATATGCAAGTGCCAAAGGAGCATCATTGGGGAATGGTGAACCGGCTCTTGATGTATCTTAATGGAACAAGAAGTCTTGGTGTATGGATGGGGTGTAATGAGAGCACTGAAGTGGTTGGATACTGTGATGCAGATTGGGCTGGTGATAGAGCTGATAGAAGATCAACCATAGGATATTGTACATTCATTGGAGGCAACTTAGTTACATGGAAGAGTAAGAAGCGGAAGGTTGTGTCTTGTTCAAGTGCAGAAGCTGAGTATAGGGACATGTTGAAGCTTACAAACGAGCTGGTGTGGATCAAGGGCATACTGAAGAATATAGAAATTGATCAAGCTACTCCAATGACAATGCATTGTGACAACCAAGCAGCAATCCATATAGCCAGCAACTCAGTCTTTCATGAGAGGACCAAGCACATTGAAGTTGATTGCCACAAAGTGAGGCAGATGATGGTGCTTGGAGTGATCTTGGCTTGTTTCACAAGAAGTGAGGATCAGTTAGCGGATGTGTTTACTAAAGCAGCAAGCCAAAAGACTATGGAGTCCATTCATATCAGGTTAGGACTCAAAGATCTTTCTGTGCCCAGCTAATCCCCTTGCAATGGGGTCTTTACTCTTTTCCTTACCAAGGTTTTCTTTGGTAAGGTTTTTAATGAGGAAGACCTCATTGCACTTCCAAGCTAGACTTGTTTCACATGGTATATCTTGAGGGGGAGTGTTGAGTTATGATAATAAATATAAGAGGAGAGGTTAATATTAAGAGAAGGAAAGAAGAGGTTATTTTGGTGTGTCAAGAATTACCATGGTAAATAAAAGTTACCATGGTAAATAAGTTAAAGAAAGTGAAGTGTGATCCGCAAGTAAAGGGAAGTAGAGGTTCTACTTAACGAAGAAGGTGTGACTAGTATTCAGATACACAAGGAAGAGTTGTGACCATTTGTGGATAAGGGACGAGCAAAGTTACCTTTACAGGCTGGAAAGGATCCACTCAAGATGCCATTGGCATCAACCATGTGAGCTCTCTCCTCCAATCATTTGAAATAGGCGCGCCTCCTCTCCTTGACTTCACATGCTTGGCATTTCACCTTTAGGATTTTGTATACAAGAAAACCCTTAAGCTCTGAGCTATATATTCTGTAACCTCTCATTTAATCTAATGCTAAGCAAGTTTTGAGTCTCTCTTTTAGTCTCTTTAAGTTACTATTTGAATCTGGTTCTTAAGACTCTCTCAATCTCTCTTAAATCTCGTCCTAAACTCCTTCTTAGTCTCTTAATCTCTTCTTTCTATCTTACTAAACTCAGTTTAACATAAAAACAATACCTTTGGTTGTAGATTCAGGTGCATCTCATCACATGATTAGTGACACTAGTCTTATTAAGGACATAGAACCTGCTCATGGTCATGTTAAGATTGCAAATGGAGATCGGATAGCAATAACTGGCATTGGTAGCTTGAACTTGTTTGATAAAGAAACTAGAGCTTTATACATGCCTGAATTTACATCTAATCTCTTGTCTGTCAAGAAGTGTACTAATGATCTTCATTGCAATGTTATATTTAGTCCTAATGATGTAAAGTTTCAGGATATTGAGAGCCATAAGCTGATTGGAAAAGGAGTTACAAAGGGGGATCTTTATGTACTTGAAGACTTAGCTCCTGTTTCTTGTTCTAGTGTTTCTTTTAATTCTACTTTGAGTACTGATGCTATGTGGCATGCTAGATTAGGACACCCACATGTTAGAGCCTTAAGCTTAATGTTACCAGGTGTCATGTATAAAAATAATGAATGTGAAGCATGTGTTCTAGGTAAACATTGTAAGACTGTTTTTCAGAAATGGAGTACCATCTATGAATAATGCTTTGATCTTGTTCATTCTGATGTTTGGTCTGCACCATGTTTATCTAGAGAGCACCATAAGTATTTTGTAACATTCATTGATGAAAAATCTAAATACACCTGGATAACAATATTAAAACTAAGGATAGGGTCCTTATGCATTTGAAAACTTTCAAGTTTATGTATCTAACCAATATAATGCCAAGCTTAAGATTTTCAGGTCAGATAATGGGGGCGAGTACACAAGCAATGCATTCAAGGATCACTTGGCTGAGCATGTGATTCTACATCAGACGAGTTGTCCCTACACTCCTCAGCAAAATGGAGTTGCTGAGAGAAAGAACCATCATCTTATGGAGGTTGCTAGGTCCCTGATGTTCCAAACCAATGTTCCAAAGACGTTCTAGAGTGATGCGGTTATGACTGCATGCTACTTGATCAATAGGATGCCAACAAGAGTGTTGGAGGATCAGTCTCCATTTGAAGTCCTCAACAAAGCTAAGCCATCCTTGAATCACCTAAGAGTATTTGGATTCTTGTGCTTTGTTCATGTTCCGGATGGGATGAGAAACAAGCTTGAAGTCAAGAGCACAAGGGCTATGTTTGTGGGTTATTGAACTACTCAGAAGGGGTACAAGTGCTTTGATCCACATTCAAGAAGACTCCTTGTTTCCAGAGATGTTAAATTTATGGAAACCAAGGGGTACTATGAAGAGAAGAGCTGGAATGATCTTAATGATCTTGCTCAACCATCTAATAAGGCATACAGCCTTAAGATGATACTAAAAGGACTTGGGATTGGTGTATCCCAGGATCGAACTGAGGAGAACCATAGGACTCCTCTTGAAGCTGAAGATCGACCACACCATGATCATGAAGGGGGAAAGGAGTCGGTTGTTCCTGATCATGGTGTTGTTCAAGAAGACAATGAGGTTGATGGACTTGACCAAAATGGAAGTCATCAATCTGAAGAAGAAGGGAACAAGGAACCTGCTGAAGAAACTGCTGCTGATCAGAATGAAGAAACCACGGATTCAAGTGCTGATGTGCCACTAAGAAGGAGTACAAGAATAAGGAAGCCTCCTTCTAATTGGATCAACACCCGGGTATACTACAATGCAAATGAGGTTGTTCATCCTAGCCAAGTTGTTTGCTCGTTTGCTGAGTATCCTAAAGATCATTGCTCCTTCATGACTAGCCTGGACCAGAGCTTTGTTCCTAAAACCTATGAAGAAGCAATGGCTGATGAAGAATGGGTTGCCTCAGCTGGTGATGAAGCTAATGCAATGATTAAGAATGACACATGGTATGAGAGTGAACTCCCAAAAGGCAAGAAGGCTGTAACAAGTAGATGGATCCTCACAATTAAGAACTTACCAAATGGTAAGATTGAGAGGAAGAAGACTCGGTTGGTTGCTAGAGGTTATACTCAGACCTATGGAGAGGATTAAGTAGATACTTTTGCTCCTGTTGCTAAGCTGCATACCATCAGGATTGTGTTGTCTATTGCAACTAATCTAGGATGGGGTCTTTGGCAAATGGATGTGAAGAATGCTTTCCTTCAAGGGGAGCTTGAAGATGAGGTCTATATGCATCCTCCTCCAGGCCTTGAGAAGCTTGTTAAGCCAGTGAATGTTCTGAGGTTAAAGAAGGTTATATACGGATTGAAGCAGTCTCCAAAAGCATGGTACCACAAGCTTAGCACCACTCTCAATGGCCGAGGTTTTGTGAAGTCTGAACTGGACCGTACTCTCTTTACTCTTAATACTCCCTCAGGTATCATTGTTCTACTTGTTTATGTAGATGATATTATTATCACAGAAAGTGATGAGAATGGCATCAAAGAAACTAAGGAGTTTCTTAAATCTGTGTTTGAGATAAATGACTTGGGAGAAATGAAATACTTTCTTGGTATAGAGTTGTGTAGGTCCAAGGAAGGATTATGCTTTTCACAAAGGAAATATACACTTGATCTTTTGAAAGATGCAGGTAAGCTTGATGGCAAGACAGCAAAAATTCCAATGGAGGATGGATACAAGATACCAAGAGAGGGGGAGATAGAAGACAGTCCATCATTTGAAGATCCTAAGCTCTATAGGAAGCTTGTTGGTAAGCTAATCTATTTAACTATCACTAGACCTGACATATGTTTTGCTTTGAATCAGGTAAGTCAACATATGCAAGCTCCAAAGCAGCACCATTGGAGTTTGGTGATCCGGATACTAAGCTATCTTAATGGAACAAGAGGCTTAGGTGTTTGGATGGGTTGCAATGGTAGTACTGAAGTAGTTGGCTACTGTGATGCGGATTGGGCTGGTGATAGGTCAGATAGAAGACCTACCACAGGGTATTGCATGTTTATTGGGGGAAACCTTGTGACATGGAAGAGCAAGAAGCAGAAGGTGATCTCATGTTCTAGTGCTGAGGCCGAGTATAGAGCAATGTTGAAGCTTACAAATGAGTTAGTATGGATCAACGGAATCTTGAAGCACTTGGAGATTGATCAAGCTACACCAATGACTATGAATTGTGATAACCAAACAGCAATTCACATTGCCTCCAACTCGGTATTCCATGAAAGAACCAAGCACATTGAGGTTGATTGTCACAAGGTGAGGCAAAGGATCTGTCTAGGTGTGATCTTACCATGCTACACAAGAAGTGAGGATCAGTTAGCTGATGTCTTCACTAAGTCTGCAAGGCAGAAGGTTATGGAGTCAATTCATGTTAGGTTGGGTCTTATTGACCTAACTCCACCCGGCTAAACAACTCTCCTGATCATGAGGTCTCTACTCTTTTACTCATCAAGGTTTTGTCCCAAAAAGGGTTTTCTTTGGTGAGGTTTTAATGAGGGAGAGCTCATGGTCCTTCCAAGCTTGACTTGTTCCACATGGTCAAGCTTGAGGGGGAGTGTTAAGCTGAGTAGTTAATAAAGAGGGAAATACCTTAGAGAAGGCTGTGTGGTGTTTAGGAGTGATTTGAAGATCATTCAAATATAGGGTGAAAGTTGTACGGATGGATTATCCGTACAATGAGCTTAAGAACGTGGTAACTTGAGAGTCAAGGCATTGGGATGTAAAGGAGCATGGGAGAAAAGACTCTAAGAGAAGTAGAAGGTTTGATGGTTGTATCCGTTAAGGGATAAGGTTCGGCCAGGGAAGGGAGCTGGTGCTAGCTGTAAAGTGCAAGAGCATCTACCTAGATGCTCTTGGAATCAAGCGTGTGAGCCTTCTAGTCCGCGTATTTCAAACCAGACGCTCCTCGGTCAAGCTGACTTCACATGCTTCTACTTTTGCCTTTCTTATCTTGTTACTCCTTCTTCTCTATATATTTTGTAACGAGTACACTATCTATAATACACACATACTTTCAGTCTCATTTCTCTCAGAGGTTTATCATGATTCTCCATTAAGTTTCTCTCATTCTCACCCAAATCTCTCTTTCTCTACATACAATCTCTTCTTCTCTAAAGATATTAGTATCTTCTCTTATTAATGTTAATGAGTTTCATTTCAGTCTCTCCTATTCTTGTTCATCATGATTCTAAACTAAAGCTCTCTCATTTTCTCTCCAAATCTCTCATTCTCTCAATACTCTCATTTCTTCTTCTAAAATATTAAAGCTGAGACCAACACTGATGTGTTTGAGGGTCAAGAAGTTCCTCACCTTGACCATGAGGGGGGAAGCAATACTGAACCAATCCATGGTCAAGATGAGCATCAAGGTGAAGAGGCACCAGTGGTGGATGAAGACCAACCTTTGGCAAATCAAGAAGATGTTAGAAATGAAGAACTGCAAGAAGAGGTTAGAAATGAAGAACCGCAACCAGTACTAAGGAGGAGTACTAGGGTAAAACAACCAGCTTCTATTTGGATCAACACAAGGGTCTACTTCAACTCACAAGCTGTAGCACATCCAATCAGTGCAGTGTGCTCCCTAGCTCAATATCCTATGGATCATCAAGCTTTCATCACCAACCTGGATGAGGCTTACATACCAAGGTCATATGAAGAGGCTATGGCAATTAAGGAATGGAGAGATTTTGTAGGAGATGAGATGGGAGCTATGGAGAAAAATGGAACCTCGTTTGAAACTGAACTTCCCAAAGGCAAGAAGGCTGTAACAAGCATGTTGTTGTTCACAATTAAGTATCTTGCCAATGGGAAACCTGAGAGGAAGAAAACCAGGCTGGTAGCAAGAGGCTACACTCAAGTATATGGTGAGGACTATCTTGAAACGTTTGAACGAGTGGCAAACTTCACACCATAAGGATTTTGATCTCTCTTGCTGGAATTTGGAATGGGATCTGTGGCAAATGGATGTCAAGAATGCATTCTTGCAAGGAGAGCTAGAAGATGAAGTATATATGCGACCTCCACCAGGGATGGAAGGCATGGTCAAACCTGGTAATGTATTGAGGCTGAAGAAAGCAATCTATGGTCTGAAGCAATCCCCAAGAGCCTGGTATCACAAATTGAGCACAACCCTTAATGGAAGAGGATTTGTGAAATCTGAAGCTGATCACACTTTGTTTACTCTCACCAGCCAGAAAGGGATCATTGTGATTCTCATATATGTGGATGATATCATCATCACAGGCAGTGACAAAGAGGGGATTTTTGGAGTGAATAATATTTAAGCTTGAATTGATGCAGAGTACAAGCATCAAGAGCAAGCAAATCCAGAACAAGCAGATTTGAATCTGTCCGTACAGTCTTGGCTTGCAAGTAACCAAAACTTAACCCAAAGTGTCTTGGAAGGCAAGCTAGGTAGGGAACTCGTCCAGCTTAGTCTTTTGAAGCATATTTGAAGTTTAAATGAGAGATCAGACCGCTGGAGAGATATCAGGCAAGTTGGAGAATTAATTAAGATAAAAGTCACATGTTGTTCTTAAGAGAGAGAGCTGTTGGGAGCTGTCACTTTCACTCAACCAGAATCTGCCCATCTCTCTCTCCTGTCACTCTCCCTCCCTCCGGACGAGATTCTCCTTCGCTGCATCCTCTTGGCCCCATCAGAAAGCCTACAATAATATTAGTTTAGTAAATATGTACTTTAACATTTGTTTATTCTCTTGCAAGTTGTAATCTGGCTATAAAGCCTCCCCATGTGTATATTAAAATCTCTAAGGCAGAGAGGAGTTCTCTCTCTCTTCAATTTTCTTGTTACTTCACTCTCTCCATACTCTTTACTCTCTCAATCTCGTCCATACTCTCTCTGGTTACACAAACTCACTTAATCTCTCACAAAATTACTCATAGAAACCCTCATACTCTCTTAATCTCCTTTACTCTCTCTTTGATTCTCACACAAGTCCCTTTACTCTCTTCATCACTACACTCGCCCATACTCTGTTTCTCCTTACTCTCACATCGTAAACTATAATTTCTCACATGGTATCAGAGCTACAAAGCTCCTGAAAATCACAAAGCTTCCGCAAATCCAGCACAAGCTCACCCTCATTGCTATCAGACTATTGGAGGTGTTTATGTCTTGTTGGCTGTTCAGTCTCTTCAAGAGGAAGAAGACTTCAACCATAGCGTGGTCAGAGACTTCCCAAGTTCTATCATCCTTTCTCCTGTTCAGCATGAAGAGATATCTTGGAGAAAGAAGGTTTTGGAGCTGTTTGACAAGCAATACTACAAACCAAATCTGTACAAGCCATTTTCATGTTCTTTCCAATATGGTGTCTCTCACTCTTTTCCAGAAGGTGGCGCCTGGTAATCAGGAAGAAAGGAGGGGCCTTAAGCATGAGTGGTTGAAAAGGAAAGCACACACAAGAAAATGGAGTGGGATAGAGAACCCAAACTCCAAATTTGCCAAGTTCAAGTGAATTATGTGCCTTGGAGGTTCAAGGAACCAGCTCAGGTTCTTTGGCTGTAAGTTAACCTCCTAACCCTTAATAAAAGCTTTTGTAGTTATATCTGGTTGTGTTAAGTAGTATGTTTGGTATTCTTAGGACAAGTTCAAGTTGCTAGAGTTTTTGAACCTAGTTTCTGTCCCATGGTACTTGTGTTGTTCCGTTTTAAAATAATTTCTAAGTTTGCTAGCATGGTTATGACTGGTTCTTGTCTTAGATTAATTGTTTGAGTTATCTCTGGCCTAAATGAGTTGATTAGTCTCAGTGTCTGTCTTGTTGCATTGCTAAAGGTCTAGGAGAGTTTCATGATCTTGTATTGCATTCATGTGTTGCATAAAGAGATAGAGGAGTTGTCTAGTCTCTGTTCTTGTCACTAAAATTAATATAAATAGCCTAATTGCCTTGCTATAGATGAGTTATCATACCTGAGCAGTTAGTGATGTTTGTGTGCATGGAGTTATCTGAATGAGTTGTTTAGATTCTATCCATTGCATTTTTTTTTACTCAAAAACATTGGGATCAGACTTGGTGAGTTATCAAGGGCTGATCCTAGTGTGTGTGGTCTGATTCTTGCTGGAGTTTGAGTGATGTTTCAGGTACACAAGTGTTGTTCTCTGTCCATCATCAAATCAAGACAAGGAAGAAGACTTTGCCCATGCTGTTCAGAGCCTACACATGATGTATATTCCTGTTTGATCCAGAGCCTACACATGATGTATATTCCTGTTTGATCCAGAGCCTACACATGGTGTATATTCATGACCATGGAGAGATTGTTTGTGAGGAGTCCAGGTGGTTGTAAGTCGTGGCTGAAATAAAATATGGCTGAGCTTTGAATATACTGCCAGAAGGAGTATTGATGGAGAGGCATACCAGTGTTTGATCAGTCACACACCAAGCTGGAGCTCCTCATGTATTGCAAGAACCGGTTGAATTAAGCGCAGCCTGTTTGGGTGTTGAGCTCCTGGTTCAAAAGACTTACAAGAGGCAGTGGAGAAGAGATAAAGGGACGAACCGGTTGACTTAAGCGCAGCTGTAGGGGTGATACGCTCCTGGTTTCAAAACTCAATGTTGCTCACTTCCAAGCTTGGTCCTTCACTTATTCTCTCCGGATCAAGCTTGAGGAGGGGTAATGATGATCATTCCTGAAGGTCCAAGTCGTTCATTTCCTCACCTCAGATCAGAAGAAACATCAGCATGGACACCAACAACTTGGTGTTAGAACAGATGGCCATCAGAGACTACTTGACAAGAAGATCAGGTGGAGCTGATTGGAATGCTATGGATCAGCCCAAGGCGTGGAGTTAGAACAGTTACCTTCTGGTTGGGAAGCTATGGATCAGCTACTATATGGAGTTAGAGCAGTTACCTTCAGTTGGAACAGATACCTTCTAGTTGGGAAGCTATGAATCAGCTACTATATGGAGTTAGAACAGATACCTTCAGTTGGGAAGCTATGAATCAGTCCATATCATGTGTGCTTGCACCTGGTTGATGAAGTATAAGGAAGCCAGCAAATGGTGATTTAAAATGTGGCCAGCTATATGCAAGGATACAAGGAGTATTCAACTAGGGATTTTTCTTGGCTGAGCAATCACATGATGGTGGCAGATCATGGAGTTGCAACGTCCCCCTACATAGTGAAAGATTCAAGAGTGACAATGCACAGACTGGTTGAGAAGCAACTGGTGTGAGGGATTCAAGTGTTCAGTACTCCTCACCAGCACTCCAGAAATTTTTACAAGGTACCTATTGAGCTCATGAGAAAAGGCAGGCTTGGATTCAATCCTAAATAGAGGCAAGAAGCCAGAAGAAGCTCAAAGGCTGATTTGAGTGTGAAGTAATTGAAGCCTTATCTAAGTGTGAGGCAAGGACGCCTGATTGAAAGGCTATGATCCAGAGTTTATGAGTCACTCAACATCATCATAAGGCTCATAAACTCACTGGCCAATCCCCAGGCTGAGAGGCTTGTACTCTTTTCCTTAGTGTGGTTTTATCCCAAAGGGTTTTCTTTGCTAAGGTTTTTAATGAGGCAAGTACTCTCAGTTCCAAGCTTGCCCAAGGATCTTCTATGGTCAAGCTTGAGGGGCAGTGTTGGAGTGAATAATAATTAAGCTGGAATTGATGCAGAGTACAAACATCAAGAGCAAGCAAATCCAGAACAAGCAGATTTGAATCTGTCTGTACAGTCTTGGCTTGCAAGTAACCAAAACTTAACCCAAAGTGTCTTGGAAGGCAAGCTTGGTAGGGAACTCGTCCAGCTTAGTCTTTTGAAGCATATTTGAAGTTTAAATGAGAGATCAGACCGCTGGAGAGATATCAGGCAAGTTGGAGAATTAATTAAGATAAAAGTCACATATTGTTCTTAAGAGGAGAGCTGTTGGGAGCTTTCACTTTCACTCAACCAGAATCTGCCCATCTATCTCTCCTGTCACTCTCCCTCCCTCCGGACGAGATTCTCTTTGGCTGCATCCTCTTGGCTCCATCAGAAAGCCTACAATAATATTAGTTTAGTAAATATGTACTTTAACATTTGTTTATTCTCTTGCAAGTTGTAATCTGTCTATAAAGCCTCCTCATGTGTATATTGAAATCTCTAAGGCAGAGAGGAGTTCTCTCTCNTCTCTCCTGTCACTCTCCCTCCCTCCGGACGAGATTCTCTTTGGCTGCATCCTCTTGGCTCCATCAGAAAGCCTACAATAATATTAGTTTAGTAAATATGTACTTTAACATTTGTTTATTCTCTTGCAAGTTGTAATCTGTCTATAAAGCCTCCTCATGTGTATATTGAAATCTCTAAGGCAGAGAGGAGTTCTCTCTCTCTTCAATTTTCTTGTTACTTCACTCTCCCCATACTCTTTACTCTCTCAATCTCGTCCATACTCTCTCTGGTTACACAGACTCACTTAATCTCTCACACAAATACTCATAGAAACCCTCATACTCTCTTAATCTCCTTTACTCACTCTTTGATTCTCACACAAGTCCCTTTACTCTCTTCATCACTACACACGCCCATACTCTGTTTCTCCTTACTCTCACATCCTAAACTATAATTTCTCACAGGGATCAGTTCCACTAAGGCATTTCTCAAAGCAACTTTTGACATCAAAGACTTGGGAGAGCTCATATATTTTCTAGGGATAGAAATGTGCAGATCCAAGGAGGGACTGTTTCTGTCTCAAAGAAAATATACCCTAGATATATTAAAGGAAGCTGGTGATATTGGTGGTAGAGCTGCTAAAACACCTTTAGAGGAAGGGTACAAAGTGATGCGTGAGGGAAAGATTGAAGATAAGGCATATGGAGATGTGAAGCACTATAGGAAGATGGTGGGAAAACTCATATACCTTACTACCACTCGGCCAGATGTATGCTTTGCAGTTAATCAAGTGAGCCAGCATATGCAAGCTCCTAAGGTACACCATTGGAACATGGTTGAAAGAATCCTGAGGTACGTAAGAGAAGCACCATGACAAGGGGTGTGGATGGGTTGCAACAAGAGTACTGAGATTGTTGGTTATTGTGATTCTGATTGGGCTGGAGATAGAGTTGATAGGAGATCAACTACTGGGTTTTGCACCTTCATTGGAGGTAATTTGGTAACATGGAAGAGCAAGAAGCAAAAGGTGGTTTCATGTTCAAGTGCTGAGGCAGAATACTGTGCCATGAGAAAGCTTACAAGTGAGCTCATCTGGATGAAAGGACTGCTTAAGGATTTAGGAATTGAGATCACTACTCCAATCTCTATGCACTGTGAAAACCAGGCTGCTATTCACATTGCTAGCAACTCAGTCTTCCATGAGAGAACAAAACATATTGAAGTTGACTGCCACAAGATTAGGCAAGCTGTGGAACAGAAAGTGATCTTACCATGTTACACAAGAAGTGAAGACCAGCTAGCTGACATCTTCACCAAGGCAGCAAGCATCAAGGTTTGTGAGTCCATACATCCGAGGTTAGGACTCATAGAACTCCCATGTCACTAGACTCTCCTCCATGCAGTGATCTACTCTTTTTCCTTGGCTTGGGTTTTGTCCCATTGGGTTTTACCTGGCTAAAGTTTTTAATGAGGGATTACTTCATGGCTTCCAAGCTTGACTTGTTCCATATGGTCAAGCTTGAGGGGGAGTGTTGACATGAAGAATAAAATGGTGCATTCTAGTCTAGAGAAAGCAAGATGGTGTTTCTGGTAAAGAAAGGAGCGTGTGTGGTCATTGTTGACCTGAAGGAATTACTAAGATAAGGAGAGATGACCATTGCTACAAGCGTGACCATGAAGAGCTTGACCATATGCTCAACTACAAATAAGATGACCATTGGTGCAAGCGTGACCATGAAGAGCTTGACCATATGGTCAACTTCAAATACAATGACAATTGGTGCAAGCGTGACCATGACGGAAGGAGAGCGATTGTACAAGCTTGACCATATGGTCAACTACAAATACGACATGGGTGCAAAGCTTGACCATGATGGAAGGAGACCATATAGGCAAAGTCAAATTCTCCACTTCTGCCTTTCCCCACGTGTTTTTGACTGTTGTGTACCAACTTGTATTATTTTAATTATTTTTATTTTCAGGCCACTTACCTATTTATTCTGCTGTAATGCACATTGATTTAATTTAAGGAAATATAGTTTCCCTTCACCACTCTCTCTCTCTCTTCTCTCACGAAAATCTCACTTACTCTCATTTGTGCTTTATGTTCTTCACAAATCTCTCATAGTCTCAGTCCAAATCTCTAATTCTTTCAATAATATCATTTTTCCTCCATGAACTTAACATCACGAGACACCAACACTCTTCTAGCAACTGGATCAAAGCATTTGTATCCTTTTTGAGTTGTAGAATACCCAATTAGCATAGCCTTGGTGCTCTTAGCCTCTAGTTTGTTCCTCATCTCGCCTGGTACTAGCACATAGCACACACACCCAAATGTCCTCAAATGATCCAGAACTGGTTTACTCTTGTTGAGAACCTCAAAAGGACACTGATCATCAAGAATCCTGGTTGGTATCATGTTGATCAAGTAACAAGCAGCAATCACAGCATCACTCCAGTATCTCTTTGGCACATTCTTGGGGAACATCATGGACCTAGTCACCTCCATGAGATGTCTGTTCTTCCTTTCAGCCACTCAATTCTGCTGAGGGGTGTAAGGGAAGCTTGTTTGATGTAGGATTCCATGTTGGGCAAGGTTATTTTTGAATGCATGGCTTGAGTATGTTGAGATTAGTAAGTGTATATGAGAGTAATTGGTATTTGGGGAAAGGAGAAGAGGTTTGATGAGTAGTTAAGGGGAGAATGTACGGACAAAGGTTTGGTCCTTACACATATGAACTTACCATAGTAACATGGTAAGTAAAATGTAAGAAGAATAAACATTGGGATGCAAGAAAGAGTATGGTCCGGATATGACTAGATGAAAGGGAGGCTTTGCTAAAGGTGACCGTTTATGGATAAGGTATCTAGGCGCGCATGGACAGCTTATGCAAGCTGTAAAGTAAACAACATCTGGTCAAGATGCTAAAGCATCACTCGTGTGAGTGATCTCCTCCCTTCATTTCAAATGAGGCAGATTAGGCTCCCTTTGACTACACATGCTTAGCTTCTTATCCTTGTCGAGAAAACCCCTATTGTCTCTCCTATATAACTTGAAAATTATTATTCTTGGTTACTTTCTCTCTAGACTTTTGGTTACCAAACTTCATTCTCATCTTAATCTGTCTTTAAATCACTCTAAACACTCATTTCACTATCTAAAATACTAAAAATAATATGGTATCAGAGCCAGGTTAGTGACAATCTGTGTTCGTGATTGTTTTTCGTGAAGACAAGAAGCTTGTTGAAGTGAAGACTCTAGGAAAAGCTCATGGAGGGGTCGATCTAAACAAGTTCTTGTCTTTGTGTTTCCGCGTGTTCAAGACTGTCTCTTTGGTGGTTATTCTGAAGATTCAAGACTAAAGGTTCAAACTTTGAAGGTGTTGTGTCATCTCTACCCAGGATCTCTACTTGTCCAAGCTGAAGAAGTCTAGCTGCTCAAGATGGAAGAACATGGTGGAAGATGGAAGATTCCGGTTACTCTCAAGGGGGATAACTATCTACTGTGGTCAAGGCTGGTGAAGACAGCCGTGGGAAGTAAGGGCCTATGGGGGCACATTACGTCTGGTGAAATCCCAAAGCTCATTACTCAGGAGGAAGACAAAGAAGAGGAGGTGAGCGCGGAGGACAAGTGGGAACAAGATGACCTTCTTGTGTTGTTCGTGTTGCAAAGCTCTATTGAGACATCAATCCTAGAAGCATACAGCTACTGTGAGAAGGCAAAGGAACTGTGGGACACTCTTAAGAAGATATATGGCAACATATCTAATCTGAGTAGGGTGTTCGAAGTTAAAAGAGCCATAAACAACTTGGTTTAAGAAGATGTTGAGTTCACCAAACACTTGGGGAGGTTCAGGACCTTGTGGTCTGAACTCGAGATGCTGAGGCCTAGCACCATTGATGTTGATGAGCTGAATGAGAGGAGAGAGCAAGACAAGGTCTTTGGGTTGTTACGTACCTTGAATCCAGCCTACAATAGCCTCATCAAGCATATCTTGCGTTCGGATAAACTCCCATCTTTGGAAGATGTTTGCGCTCAGGTTCAGAAGGAGCAAGGGTCTATAAGCCTATTTAGAGGCAAAGGAGAGTTGTCTTTGGCAAACCAAGCTTCTCAAGTGGATCAAGGTGAAGGACATCAAGCTAACAAGGCGGTTCAAGGCAAGTTTGAAGAGAGGAGGTTTAATGGGAACTGTGATCATTTCAAGAAGCATGGTCACAAGAGGAGCCAATGCTGGATTCTCCACCCCCATTTGAAGCCTGCCAAGTTCATAAAAGAAAGAGAAGGAAAGGCCAATGTTTCTGAGGGATCAAGTGGTGCTAGTACAAGCCGGACCAACAAGGGAGAAGGGCGTGAGACTGGAGAAGGCAATGCGGGTGAATGCAAGTCTCTAGTTGCTTACACTGGAGGTCAAGGAACCCGGAGCAATGATGAGTTCATCAGGAGGTCCGACATGGATGCTCTCATCAAAATGCTTAAGGATAATGGTAACATCCTTAGTAACAATGGTTATTCCTTTGGTGCTTCTCTAGTAATGAGTAGCCTAGGAAATGCATTTGAAAATGATAGGAGTACTGGGTTGATTGAAAATGAGATTGCTAAGGTTGCTAGGATGGATAATACTTATGATAAACCATATATTAGTAACTGCTCTAGATCACCTAGTTTATTTTGTCATACTGCTAAGAACATGCCTAAGCCTCTTATTGTTGATTCCGGTGCTTCTCATCACATGATAAGTGATACAAATTTGATTAAGAACATTGAGCCTGCTAGTGGTCAAGTGATGATTGGAAATGGTGATAAGATACCTATTAGAGGAATAGGTGATTTAAGATTGTTTAGCAAAGAATCTAAAGCCTTCTATATGCCTGAATTCACATCTAATCTTCTTTCAGTTAAGAAATGTGCTACTGACCTTCAATGTAATGTTGTTTTAAGTCCTAATGATGTGAAGTTTCAGGATATTGAGAGCAGTAAACTTATTGGACAAGGAGTTACAAGAGGAGATCTCTATGTGCTTGAAGACTTAGCTCCCATTTCCAAGAGGAGATCTCTATCTGCTTTTGTCTTGAATAAATATGCTTTGTGGCATGCTAGATTAGGTCATCCTCATGTTAGAGCATTGAACCTTATAGTACCAGGTGTTGTTTTTGAAAATGATAAATATGAAGCTTGCATTTTAGGCAATCATTGTAAGAGTGTTTTTAAAACTTCATCTACTGTTTATGATCATTGCTTTGACTTAATTCACTCTGATGTTTGGACTGCTCCTTGTTTATCTTGAGAGAATTATAAGTATTTTCTCACATTCATTGATGAAAAATCTAAATACACCTGGTTAACCTTAATTCAAACAAAAGATAGGGTTCTTGATGCATTTAGAAGTTTTCAAGCTGATGTAACTAACCATTATCATGCTAAGATCAAGATTTTCAGGTCTGATAATGGAGGTGAGTACACAAGCAATGCGTTCAAGCAGCACCTTGCTCAACATGGGATCTTACACCAAACTAGCTGTCCATACACTCCTCAACAGAATGGTGTGGCTGAAAGGAAGAACAGGCACCTGATGGAAGTGGCTAGGTCGTTGATGTTCCAAGCCAATGTTCCTAAAAGATTCTGGAGTGATGCTGTGGCTACATCTTGTTACCTTATCAACCGCACCCCAACCAAGATTCTTAAAGATCAAGCTCCTTTTGAAGTTCTTAACAAGTACAAGCCTTCCTTGGAGTATTTGAAAGTCTTTGGTTGCTTGTGCTATGTTCTTATACTCGTGGAAATGAGGAACAAGTTGGAAGCAAAGAGTACAAAGGCTATGTTCATAGGATACTCTAAATCTCAAAAGGGCTATAAGTTCTATGATCCTACTACCAGAAGAGTGTTGACTTCAAAAGATATGAAGTTCATAGAAGAAAGAGGATACTATGAAGAAAAGAATCAAGAGGATTTGAGAGACCTCACATCTGACAAAGCTGCTGTGTTGAGGACTATATTGGAGGGACTTGGGATAGAAGTTTCAAGAGAACAAAGAAGTGCGGGTGCTAACAATGAGAGTAGATCTACTAATGAGAACTCTCCTACCCTTGATCCTGAGGGGGGAAGTGTAAGTGAACCTGATCAAGACAATGAAGGGTTCAGTCATGAAGAAGGAGAGAACTCAGGTTTGCATGATCAAGGAGTAGAGTTACCTGATCAAGGCAATGAGAATAGCAGTGACAGTCCACAAAGGGAGACAGAACCAGTAGTGGAACAGCAACAGCAATTAAGAAGAAGCACAAGGATTAGACATCCACCAGAGAATTGGGTGAACACAAGGGTGTATTATAATGCTCAAGCTGTGGAACATCCATCACAAGCCGTGTGTTCTTTTGCTCAATACCCTGAAGAACATTGTGCATTCATGTCCACTCTTGACAGTAGCTTTGTTCCAAGGACATATGAGGAGGCAATGAAGGATAAGGAGTGCTTGGAATTTGTTGCTGCTGAAGCCAATGCCATGATGAAGAATGAGACATGGTATGAGAGTGAGTTGCCTAAGGGAAAGAAGGCGGTCACTAGTAGATGGATATTCACCATTAAGTACAATGCTGATTGAACCATTGATAGGAAGAAAACAAGACTGGTGGCAAGAGGGTTTACTCAAACTTATGGAGAGGATTTTATAGACACCTTTGCACCAGTAGCTAAACTCCACACTATCGGGATAGTGTTATCTCTTGCTGTGAATTTTGAATGGGAGTTGTGGCAAATGGATGTGAAGAATGCTTTCTTGCAAGGGGAGCTTGAAGATGAAGTCTATATGCACCCGCCTCCTGGTCTTGAACATTTAGTGAAGGAGGGCAATATTCTAAGGTTAAGGAAAGCTATATATGGTCTTAAGCAGTCTCCTAGAGCATGGTACAACAAGTTGAGTACTACACTGAATGGAAGAGGTTTTAGGAAGTCAGAACTTGATCACACTCTTTTCACTCTCACCACCTCATCAGGTATTGTTGTCTTACTAGTTTATGTTGATGATATCATCATAACTGGTAGTGACAAAGCTGGTATACAATCTCTTAAAGACTATCTTAAAGTTGTGTTTGAAATTAAAGATTTGGGAGAAATGAAATACTTCCTTGGTATTGAGATATGTATATCCAAGGAAGGCTTATTCATGTCTCAAAGGAAGTATACACTTGATCTTTTGAAAGATGCAGGTATGCTAGGAGGAAAAACAGCTAAGATGCCTTTAGAAGATGGATACAAGGTTCAACGTGAGGGGGAGATTGAAGATAGCAAGCCATTCCATGATGCCAAGCTCTATAGAAAGCTTGTGGGTAAGTTGATATATCTAACCATCACACGTCCTGATATTTGTTTTGCTGTGAACCAGGTGAGCCAGCATATGCAAATACCAAAGGAGCATCATTGGCACATGGTGGAGAGACTTCTGATGTATCTAAATGGTACATCCTCTTTGGGTGTATGGATGGGGTGTAATGGGAGCACTGAAGTAGTAGGATACTGTGATGCGGATTGGGCTGGTGATAGAGCTGATAGAAGATCAACAACCGGCTATTGCAAATTCATTGGAGGCAACTTGGTGACTTGGAAAAGCAAGAAGCAAAAGGTGGTGTCATGCTCAAGTGCAGAAGCTGAGTATAGAGCTATGTTGAAGCTAACCAATGAGCTTGTTTGGATCAAAGGAATACTGAAGCATATGGAGATCGAGCAATCTACACCAATGGTCATGCATTGTGACAACCAAGCAGCAATCCACATTGCCTCCAACTCAGTGTTCCATGAGAGGACCAAGCATATTGAAGTTGATTGCCACAAGGTGAGGCAGATGTTGGTTCAAGGAGTGATCTTACCATGCTATACAAGAAGTGAAGATCTGTTAGCTGATGTCTTCACTAAGGCAGCTAGACAAAAGACCATGGAGTCCATACACATCAGATTAGGACTCATGGATCTTACTATACCCAGCTAGTCCCCTCGCCATGGGGCCTTTACTCTTTTCCTCATTAGGGTTTTATCCCAAAAAGGGTTTTCCTTAGTGAGGTTTTTAATGAGGAAGGTGCTCATGGCATTCCAAGCTTGACTTGTTCCACATGGTCAAGCTTGAGGGGGAGTGTTGAGATTAGTAAGTGTATATGAGAGTAATTGGTATTTGAGGAAAGGAGAAGAGGTTTGATGAGTACTTAAGGGGAGAGTGTACGGACAAAGGTTTGGTCCGTACACATATGAACTTACCATAGTAACATGGTAAGTATAATGTAAGAAGAATAAACCTTGGGATGCAAGAAAGAGTATGGACCGGATATGACTAGATGAAAGGGAGGCTGTGCTAAAGGTGACCGTTTATGGATAAGGTATCTAGGCGCACATGGACAGCTTATGCAAGCTGTAAAGTAAACAGCATCTGGTCAAGATGCTAAAGCATCACTCGTGTGAGTGATCTCCTGCCTTCATTTCAAATGAGGCAGATTAGGCTCCCTTTGACTACACATGCTTAGCTTCTTATCCTTGTCTAGAAAACCCTTATTGTCTCTCCTATATAACTTGTAATCTCTCCATTAATAACAATCAGACAGTTCTGAAAATTATTAGTCTTGGTTACTTTCTCTCTAGACTTTTGGTTACCAAACTTCATTCTCATCTTAATCTGTCTTTAAATCACTCTAAACACTCATTTCACTCTCTAAAATCCTAAAAATAATAGTGTGCTCCCCACCATTATCAGACCTGAAAATCTTAATCTTGGCATGATAATGGTTAGCCACATAAGCTTGAAAATTTCTAAATGCATCAAGAACCCTATCTTTAGTCTTAATTAATGTTAACCAGGTGTATTTGGATTTTTCATCTATGAATGTGACATAATACTTATAATCATCTCTAGATAAACATGGAGCAGTCCACACATCATAATGAATTAAATCAAAACATTTCTCATAGATAGTAGATGATCTTTGAAAAACTGTCTTACAATGTTTACCCAAAATACAAGCTTCACAATCCTTATTTTTAAATATGACACCTGGTAACATAATGCTTAAGGCCCTAACATGTGGATGTCCTAGTCTAGCATGCCACAAAGCATCCTTACTCACAGAGGAAATAGAACTAAAAGAAAAACATGAACTAGAATTAGGATTAAGATTCAAGCACATAAAGATCTCCTTTGGTTGCTCCTTGCCCAATGAACTCACTGCTCTTAAGAAACTTGACATCATTAGGACTAAAATTAACATTGCATTGAAGATCAGTGGTGCATTTCTTAACAGATAAGAGATTTGAAGTAAATTCAGGCATGAAAAATGCTTTAGAATCCTTTTTAAATAAGTTAAGTGTACCAATGCCCCTAATAGGAATCCTATCACCATTAGCAATCATGACATTTCCTTGAGCAGGTTCAATATCTCTAATCAAATTGTTTTCACTAATCATGTGATGAGATGCACCAGAGTCAATAATCAATGGTTTATTCACGTTTCTAGCAATGCAAGTCCTAGGTGATTCAGTTTTAGCTTTCAAGTTATCTAGAATTCCTACCAATGTATTTGTAACTCTAGATTCAGCAGTAGGTTTATATGAGCTTTTAAGCAATTCTAGCAACTTATCACTGATGCTAGGCATTGTATGAGCACTATATGAGTATCCAAGAGCATTATATGAGTATCCAAGGGTGTTACCAGACTCCTTAAGAGCACGGATGAAGGATTCAATGTCAGCCCTTGTGTACACCTCCTGTTCAGTACCCTTCCCAACCAGCTAATGAGAAGCTAAAGCTAGACCTTCACTTTCACCCACCTTGACACCTGAGCTGGTCGCGTATGAATCAGCACCATTTGCCTCAGCAGAAAGATGAGCCCTTGCTTCCCTATCCTTGTTGAACTTCTCGGGTTTAAGGTGAGGGTGTAGGATCCAACACTGACTCTTCGTGTGCCCCTATTTCTTGCAATGCTCACAGATCCCCTTAAACTTCTCATACTTCCTCCCTATTGTCCTAGATATAATCATGAGAGCAAGACATCAAGGAAAAGACATATAGGCAAGTAAATGTAATGTGATCCGTACAACGTACGGATAACCTATCTCAACATGGCTTGACCTAGAGTGTCTTGGAAGACACAGAATGGTATCAGGTGTTGGAAAAGATAAGAACAGCTAAGAACATGAACTCAGTCTTCAAGAATGGAAGAGACAATCAACTTGTGATTGAATCCTCTCAGCAAACAATCAATACAACCATCTGAATCTAGAGAGATAAAGTGGCTGTGAGATTGATACAAGAACTACAAATATCTCTAGTTTGAATCTAATCCTTGAGAAGTGACACAACACTTTCAGTTTGTTTACTTAAGGAGAAAAGAGATTAGAATGAGTAATCTAGAGCTTAAAAGAAGATAAAGAAAAGTTTAGAGTGAGTTTTACAAGTATTAGGCTGCCTTAAGAGAAAGAGAGTTAAGGCAGCCTCTAAACCATAACTCTAAACTCCTTACATTGTGAATATTGTTTAGACACAAGCAATGGAGAGAGAGCCACGAAATTAGACTGAGAGAAATTGAATTGATAATTGATAAATGTTACAAGAGGTGGTGAAGTCTTTAAATGGACAATCACTTACAATAAAAAAGATTAAATCAGGGAATGACTAAACAAATATTATTGTGGGGTTTCTGATGTAGACAAATATGATAGAGCCAAGCTCTTGCACGACCAGGAAGAGTAGAAAGGGACATGAGGCAAGGTGTGGTCTCCATGGTGATAGTAACATGTCTGCTGCAACTTCTTATGCACCCATGTGACTCTTTCATGCTTAATTCAAACCAGATCCTTTCTTTTGAATTCAAACTTGTTTCCTTGACTTTTCAGATGTTCCCAACATCCATATTCAGTCTCCCAAACTCCATTCTTGCCTTGCAAGTCAGGTTAGGTCAAGTGGTAGCTTGTGGAGCAAGACTGCACAAACATAGTCAAATTTGCTTCTCTTGATGAACTATCCTTTGATCATGGACTAACTCCTTTCCTCTGGATATTCTCATCTTCATTTCAACACTCCCCCTCAAGCTTGACCATAGGAGATCCTTGGGCAAGCTTGGAACTATGAAGAAGCTCCCTCATTAAAAACCTTACAAGGAAAACCAAACCTTGCAAGGAAAAGAGTAGAGATCAACACAGCCTGGGGATTGGCCAGTGAGTCTAAGGAACTCAGATAACTCATGGTGGAGTCCTTAGACTCTCGATCATGGCCTAACTTCAATGGCAAGCAGGCACCAATTCTTTACTTGCTTCTTGCCATCTTAAAATGGTTTGATGCACGACCAGACTCTCCATTATGAGCTCCAAGTACCTGATTCAAACAATGCACAACCACATGCATCAATTCTCAAGGGGAAAACCTATTCAATCATAAGCATAAGTATATATTAGATACTTCCCTTGCATAAGTTTCTGAAGAATGGACATTGGCTTCTCATATTTAACACCCCTCCTCAAGCTTGACCTGAGAATGAGAGTATGTGGTCAAGCTTGGAAGATGAGAGCCAATGATGATCACCAATTCCTTGAGACCACAAGCTTCATCAACCAGGTAGAAGCACACATGCTATGGGCTGATTCATAGCTTCCCCACTGAAGGTAACTGTTCTAACTCCATGTAGAAGCTGAACCATAGCTTCCCAACCAGAAGGTAACTGTTCTAACTCCATGCCTTGGGCTGATCCATAGCTTCCCCACTGAAGGTAACTGTTCTAACTCCATCGAGTGTAGCTGGTACAAGCAAAGGAGGTGGGAATGTTAAGATTAATAAAGGAGATATGAGTACTTAAAAAGAGATGATCAGATTATGGAGCTGAGTAGCTTGTGTACCAAGGAGAGTGTTGTGAGATGAGCATGGTGGGTTGAGAAGTAAACTAAGTGGTTATGATCTTGGATCAATGGTGGTGAGAGTTTACCATGGCAGTAACAAATTAGTTACTGTGGTAACTAAGTTGTTACTGTGGTAAATTATCCCTTAGTTTACCTTGGTGAAAGACTCGTGACAAGGAAGAAGGTTTGGGAGCTGAATGTGACCGTTGAGAGGATAAGAGAGGCTGGATAAGGTTCAGCTTGTGCTAGCTGTAAACTAGAAAGCTAAGCTGGAAAGCAAATGGCATCTAGTCAAGATGCCATTAGCATCACTCGTGTGGTTCCTCTTATTGGATGGTTTTGAATTAAGAGGCTCCTCTTCCTTGACTACACATGCTTAGTCTTATTTTATCTCTTTGCTACTCTATCTATTTAAGCTTGTATCTGAATGTAATCTCTCCTTAAGCTAATTATTATACATGAGTATTCTCTTGGTTCATCATGATTCTCCATTAATCTCTCTTTGATTCTTCTTTACTCTACAAATCACTCTTTATTTCTAAACATTTTATGGTATCAAAGCCAGGTTACTCTGGTTCCTGGTTCTAATCTCTTATTCTTCAGCTTCATTCAATCATTTCTCGTCAAGATCTTTGGTTAATATCATGGAAGACAACAAGAAGATTTCTGTTACGGTTACTTTGAAGGGAGGGGGAAACTATCTCATGTGGTCTAGGCTGGTGAAAACAGCTGTGGGAAGCAAGGGTCTGTGGAATCACATCACGGATGAGGGTCCAAGATCTGTGACAAAAGAAGGTGAAGATGAAGCAACCGAGTTGGCTTTGGTGGATGAAAACAAGTGGGAACAAGAAGACTTGAAGGTCCTTGCTGTGATTCAGGCGTCCATTGACACCCCTATCCTTGAAGCGTATAGCTACTGTGAGAAGGCTAAGGATCTGTGGGATACTCTCCAAAAGGTGTATGGCAACACTACCAACCTCTGCCGAGTCTTTGAAGTGAAGAGAGCTATCAACAATCTTGCCTAAGATGAAGTGGAGTTTACCAAACACTTAGGGAAGTTCAGAGCTCTCTGGTCTGAGTTGGAGATGTTGAGGCCGAATACTGTTGATGAAGATACCTTGAGGGAGAGGCGTGAGCAGGATCAAGTTTTTGGGTTGATGTTATCATTGAATCATGGATACAATGATTTGATTAAACACATCCTGAGGTCATCCAAGTTACTTTCATTTGAAGAACTGTGTTCTCAGATCCAAAAGGAAGAGGGATTACACGGTTTGTTGGGAGGCAAGGGGGAGTTGTCTTTGGCTAATAATGTGGAAGCTTCTGAAGCTAATAAGGCCATGTATAGGTCTGAAGAAAGGAAGTATGGTGAGGGTCAAGATGGGAGGTTTCCGGGAAACTGCAACCATTGCAAGAGACCTGGTCACAAGAGGAGTTAGTGTTGGGTTCTCCACCCTCACTTGAAGCCGGCTAAGTTCCTGAAGAAGAGGGAAGCTAGAGCTAACCTTACCATGGAGTCAAGTGAAGCTGATACTTCCAGAGCTGGTACAACTAAGGGGGAAGGAGATGGTAAGGCTTTGACTACTCAACACACTCTGGGAAAGGGTCTGGATCATGAGACCATTAGGAGGTCAGACATTGAAACTTTGATCAAGGCCCTTAAAGAGAGTGGTAATAAATTCGGAAACACCCTTGGTTACTCTCATACTGCTTATACAATGCCTAAGTTGATAGATTATGCTAATGAGAGTAGGTTGAGTAGCTTGCTTGATACTAGAACTGAACTTAGAGCTTTAACGGCTAGGAATGATAATAAACCTGTGCTTATTGATTGAGGAGCTTCTCATCACATGATTAGTGATAGTCATCTCATAAAAGATATTGAACCTGCTTATGGTCATGTTAAGATTGCTAATGGTGATAGAATTGCAATAAAAGGAATAGGAAAGCTGAACTTGTTTGCTAAAGAATCTGACGCTTTTTATATGCCTGATTTTACATCTAATCTTTTATATGTTAAGAGATGTGCTACTGACCTTAATTGCAATTTTATTTTTAGCCCTAATGATGTAAGATTTCAGGATATTGAGAGCAGGAGATTGATTGGAAAGGGAGTTACTAATGGAGATCTTTACATGCTTGAAGACTTAGCTCCTTGTTTTGATTCTAGCTACTCGTTTAGTTCTGTTTCTGTTTTGAATAAAAATGCATTGTGGCATTCTAGATTAGGTCACCCTCATGTTAGAGCCTTGAGCTTAATGTTACTAGGTGTCATGTTTAAAAACAATGAATGTGAAGCATGCATATTAGGAAAACATTGTAAGACTGTGTTTCAAAAATCTAGTACTATATATGAAAATTGCTTTGATCTTGTTCATTCTGATGTTTGGACATCTCCTTGCTTATCTAGAGATAATTACAAGTATTTTGTTCCATTCATAGATGAGAAATCTAAATACACCTGGATAACACTCATTCAAACCAAAGATAGAGTTTTAGATGCATTTAAAAACTTTCAGAACTATGTATCTAACCACTTTAATGCCAAGATTAAGATTTTCGGGTCTAATAATGGAGGAGAGTACACTAGCATTTCTTTCAAGCATCATCTTGCACAACATGGTATCCTTCACCAAACGAGTTGTCCCTACACCCCTCAGCAAAATGGAGTTGCTGAAAGGAATAATAGGCACCTCATGGAAGTAGCAAGATCAATGATGTTTCAAAGCAGTGTCCCAAAAAGATTCTGAAGTGATGCAGTTTTGGCAGCATGCTATCTGATTAATAGGATACCTACCCGAATTCTTGATGACAAGTCTCCATTTGAAGTCATGAACAAGACCAAACCTTCTATCAATCGTCTCAGGGTCTTTGGTTGCTTGGTTTTGTTCTTGTACCAGGAGAAATGAGGAACAAGCTGGAACCTAAGAGCACCAGACCATGTTCATTGGTTACTCTACTACTCAAAAAGGGTACAAGTGCTTTGATCATAAGACAAGAAGGGTTCTGGTGTCTAGAGATGTGAAGTTCATTGAAGCAAAAGGGTATTATGAAGAAAAGAGTTGGGATGATCTTAAGGATTTATCTCAAGGATCTGATAAGGCTGAGAGCCTTAGGATCATCATGGAGGGTCTTGGTATATGTATGAACCAGGATCAGAGGAGTGGTAAACAAAGTACTACTCGTGAAGCTGAAGAAATGCCTCACCTTGATCATGAAGGGGGGAATGAAAATGGAGGTCAAGGACCAGAGAAGAATGATCCTTTCAGTGGAGATCATGATCAAGATGAGACACAAAGAGATGAAACATGAGGATTGAATGATGATGCTGATGAGAATCGGATGAGTAATGATCAACATGAGATACAAGAAGAGGAAAAGGAGAGTGAAGATCAAGCCAGACCAGTTGAACCAACTGAAGTTCCCTTGAGAAGAAGCACAAGAGTCAGACAACCTCCGAGTAACTGGGTAAACACAAGAGTATACTACAATGCTCAAGCTGTTGCTCATCCAAGTCAGGTTGTGTGTTCCTTTGCTGAGTACCCCAAAGATCATTGCTCTTTCATGACTAGTTTGGATCAGAGTTTTGTGCCTAAGACCTATGATTAAGCAATGACGGATAAAGAGTGGGTTGCCTCAGTTGGTGATGAAGCTAATGCCATGATCAAGAATGACACGTGGTATGAGAGTGAGCTTCCAAAGGGCAAGAGGGCTGTTACAAGCAGGTGGATATTTACCATTAAATATCTACCAAATGGGAAGATTGAGAGGAAGAAAACTCGGTTGGTTGCTAGAGGATATACCCAGACCTATGAAGAAAATTATATAGATACCTTTGCTCATGTTGCTAAGTTACATACCATCAGGATTGTGCTGTCTATTGCAACCAATCTTGGCTGGGATCTTTGGCAGATGGATGTGAAGAATGCTTTCATTCAGAGGGAGCTTGAAGATGAAGTCTATATGTATCCTCCACCAGGTCTTGAGAATCTTTTGAAGCCAGGGAATGTTTTCAGGCTTAAGAAGGCTATTTATGGGTTGAAGCAGTGTCCAAGAGCATGGTATAACAAGCTGAGTAATACTCTCAATGGCCGGGGCTTTAGAAAGGCTGAACTTGAGCACACTCTCTTCACTCTTACTAAACCCTCAGGTATTATTGTTCTACTTGTTTATGTAGATGATATCATTATCACAGGAAGTGATAAGATAGGTATCAAAGAGACTAAAGACTTTCTAAAGTGTGATTTTGAGATAAAAAATTTGGGAGAAATGAAATACTTCCTTGGAATAGAGTTATGTAGATCCAAAGAAGGTTTATTCATTTCTCAAAGGAAATATACACTTGATCTCTTGAAAGATGCAGGTAAACTTGATGGCAAGACAGCAAAAATGCCAATGGAAGATGGATACAAGATACCAAGAGAGGGGGAGATAGAAGATAGTCTACCATTTGAAGATCCCAAGCTCTACAGAAAGCTTGTTGGTAAGTTAATCTATCTAACTATCACTAGACCTGATATATGCTTTGCTGCGAATCAGGTAAGTCAACATATGCAAGTTCCAAAGCAACATCACTGGAGCATGGTGGTGCGGATACTAAGCTATCTAAATGGAACAAGAGGCCAAGGTGTTTAGATGGGATTCACTGGTAGTACAGAGGTTGTTGGCTATTGTGATGCTGATTGGGCTGGTGATAGGTCGGATAGAAGATCAACTACAAGATATTGCACCTTCATTGGAGGAAACCTTGTGACTTGGAAGAGCAAGAAACAGAAGGTTGTATCTTGTTCAAGTGCTTTAGCTGAGTATAGAGCAATGCTGAAGCTTACCAATGAGTTGGTCTGGATTAAGGGAATACTGAAGCATTTGGAGATTGATCAAGCAACTCCAATGACTATGCATTGTGATAACCAAGCAGCTATTCACATTGCCACAAATTCAGTGTTCCATGAGAAGACTAAGCACAGTGAGGTGGATTGTCACAAGGTTAGGCAGATGATAGTATTGGGAGTGATCTTGCCATGTTACACAAGAAGTGAAGATCAGTTGGCAGATGTTTTTACCAAGGCAGCTAGGCAAAAGACAATGGAGTCCATACACATCAGGTTAGGACTCATTGATCTCACGCCTAAAGGATAATCTATATACTTCCCTGATCATGAGGTCNGATAGTATTGGGAGTGATCTTGCCATGTTACACAAGAAGTGAAGATCAGTTGGCAGATGTTTTTACCAAGGCAGCTAGGCAAAAGACAATGGAGTCCATACACATCAGGTTAGGACTCATTGATCTCACGCCTAAAGGATAATCTATATACTTCCCTGATCATGAGGTCTCTACTCTTTTACTCATCAAGGTTTTGTCCTAAATGGGTTTTCTTTGATGAGGTTTTAATGAGGGAGAGCTCATGGTCCTTCCAAGCTTGACTTGTTTCACATGGTCAAGCTTGCGGGGGAGTGTTAAGATTAATAAAGGAGATACGAGTACTTAAAGAGAGATGATCAGATTATGGAGCTGAGTAGCTTGTGTACCAAGGAGAGTGTTGTGAGATGAGCATGGTGGGTTGAGAAGTAAACTAAGTGGTTATGATCTCAGATCAATGGTGGTGAGAATTTACCATGGCAGTAACAAATTAGTTACTGTGGTAACTAAGTTGTTACTGTTGTAAATTATCCCTTAGTTTACCTTGGTGAAAGACTCGTGACAAGGAAGAAGGTTTGGGAGCTGAATGTGACCGTTGAGAGGATAATAGAGGCTGGATAAGGTTCAGCTTTTGCTAGCTGTAAAGTAGAAAGCTAATCTGGAAAGTAAATGGCATCTAGTCAAGATGCCATTACTATCACTCGTGTGGTTCCTCTTATTGGATGGTTTTGAATTAAGAGGCTCCTCTTCCTTGACTACACATGCTTAGTCTTATTTTATCTCTTTGCTACTTTATCTATTTAAGCTTGTATCTGAATGTAATCTCTCCTTAAGCTAATTAATATACACGAGTATTCTCTTGGTTCATCATGATTCTCCATTAATCTCTCTTTGATTCTTCTTTACTCTACAAATCACTCTTTATTTCTAAACAATTTAGGGAATGGTAGCCGTGAAGGGTCCTCCATGACTGCTCAAAGGATAAGAGAGGATGAAGTGATTAGGAGGTCAGACATTGATGCTCTAATCAAAATCTTCAAAGATAATGGTAACAAGTTTGGTAACATCTCTGGTTATTCCTATGGAGCTTCGTTGATTGATTTTAATAACATAGATCAGTCTAGGATTGCTTATAAACCAAATGGTATCTTAGAACAGCCTAGGATTGCTAGCAACTAAACTATGAGTATTAGTCAATGCTATAATACTTGGTTCCCTTTAAAGCCTTTAGTGATTGATTCTGGTGCCACTCATCATATGATCAGTGACACTAGTCTTATTAAAAACATAGAACCGGCTCATGGTCAAGTAAGAATTGCAAATGGTGATCTAATTCCTATTAAAGGTGTAGGCAATCTAAAACTGTTTAATAGAGAAACTAAAGCTTTATATATGCCTGATTTTACTTCAAATCTATTATCTCTCAAGAAATGTACTAAAGATTTACATTGCAATGTGATCTTTAGTCCTAATGATGTGAAGTTTCAGGATATTGAAAGCAATAATATGATTGGGAAAGGAGTAACCAAGGGCGAGTTATACATGCTTGAAGATCTTAATGTTTCTTCTGATGATTGTGCATTTACTTCTACTTCTAGTATTAATAAGAATGCTTTATGGCATGCTAGATTAGGTCATCCCCATATGAGGGCTTTAAGTTTGATGTTTCCAGGTATTATGTTTAAAAATAATGAATGTGAAGCTTGCATTTTAGGCAAGCATTGTAAGACAGTTTTTCCAAACTCTAGTACTACTTATGAGAAGTGTTTTGACTTAGTGCATTCTAATGTTTGGATTGCTCCTTGCATATTTAGGGATAATCATAAGTACTTTGTCATATTCATAGATGAAAAAATCTAAATACACCTGGATAACACTCATTCCATCTAAAGATAGGGTCCTTGATGCATTTAAAAATTTTCAAGCTTATGTAACTAACCATTTCAATGCTAAGCTTAAGATTTTTAGGTCAGATAATGGTGGAGAGTACACAAGCAATGCATTCAAGACCCACCTAGCTCAGCATGGAATTCTTCATCAAACAAGCTGCCCCTATACTCCTCAATAGAACGGTGTTGCTGAGAGAAAGAATAGGCACCTCATGGAGGTTGCAAGGTCGATGATGTTCCATTCCAATGTACCAAAGAGATTCTGGAGTGATGTTGTAGCCTCTGCTTGCTATCTCATTAACCGAACACCAACCAAAGTACTTCAAGATCAGTCTCCATTTGAGGTATTGAACAAGTACAAACCTACATTGGACTATCTAAAGGCCTTTGCTACTCTCTTGCTGCATCTAAAGTCATTGAGTACTCTAGTAATGCATCTAGGCTGTCTAGTTTACTTAAATCAACAAGTTATGAACCCCAATTAGTTAGTACTAATGATGCTCAGTCATTGCTTAAACCATTGGTGGTAGATTTAGGTTCATCTCATCATATGATTAGTGATACTAGTCTCATTAAAGATATAGAACCTGCTCATGCTCATGTTAAGATTGCTAATGGATATCGGATAGCAATAACTGGTGTTGGTGAACTTGTTTGATAAAGAAACTAGAGCCTTATATATGCCTGAATTCACATCTAATCTATTATCAGTCAAGAAATGTACTAATGATTTACATTGTAATGTCATCTTTAGTCCTAATGATGTGAAGTTTCAGGATATTGAGAGCCATAAGTTGATTGGGAAAGGAGTTACCAAGGGAGATCTCTATGTACTTGAAGACTTAGCTCCTGTTTTTAGTTCCAGTTTTTCTTTTAATTCTACTTTGAGTACTGATGCTATGTGGCATGCTAGATTAGGGCACCCACATTCTAGAGCCTTAAGCTTAATGTTACCAGGTGTCATATATAAAAATAATGAATGTGAAGCATGTGTTTTAGGTAAACATTGTAAGACTGTCTTTCAAAACTTAAGTACTTTGTATGAAAAATGCTTTGATCTTGTTCATTCTGATGCTTGGACAGCTCCTTGTTTATCTAGAGAGAACCATAAGTATTTTGCGACATTCATTGATGAAAAATCTAAATACACCTGGATAACACTCATTAAAACAAAGGATATGGTTCTTGATGCATTTAAAAACTTTCAAGCATATGTCACTAACCAATACAATGCCAAGCTTAAGATTTTCAGGTCTGATAATGGTGGTGGGTATACTATTAATGCGTTCAAGGATCACTTAGCTAAACATGGGATTCTACATCAGACTAGTTGTCCATACACTCCACAGCAGAATGGAGTTGCTGAAAGGAAGAATAGACACCTCATGGAGGTGGCTAGATCACTGATGTTTCAAACCAATGTTCCTAAGAGATACTGGAGTGATGCGGTTATGTCAGCATGCTACTTGATCAACAGAATACCAACAAGAGTTCTTGATGATCAGTCCCCGTTTGAAGTGCTCAACAAGGTTAAGCCATCACTAAGTCACCTAAGAGTGTTTGGATGCTTGTGCTTTGTTCATGTTCCGGATGAAATGAGGAACAAGCTTGAGGTTAAAAGCACAAGAGCTGTATTTGTGGGATACTCTACTACTCAAGAAGGGTATAAGTGTTTTGATCCACACTCAAGAAGGCTCCTTGTTTCCAGAGATATTAAGTTTATGGAAACTAAAGGATACTATGAAGAGAAGAGCTGGAATGATCAGAAGGAACTTGCTCAACCATCTGATAAGGCATACAGCCATAAGATGATTCTAAAAAGGCTGGGGATTGGTGTTTCCCAGGATCGAAATGAGGAGAGTAATAAGGCTCCTTATGAAGCTGAAGATCGACCTCATCATGATCATGAAGGGGGAATGGAGTCAAGTCCTGATCATGGTAGAGTTCAAACAGAGAATGAGGTTGATGGACTGGATCAGAATGAAGGTCATCAACCTGAAGAAGAAGAGAAGAATGAAGATCAAGAGAAGAATGAAGACTCTTCTAATCAGAATGAAGATGGCACGGATGCTGGTGTGCCTTGCACGGATGCTCGTGTGCCTCTGAGGAGGAGTACAAGAGTGAGGAAGCCTCCTTCTAATTGGGTGTACACAAGAGTCTATTATAATGCCAATGAAGTTGCATCCAAGCGAAGCTGTTTGCTCATTTGCCGAGTTCCCCAAAGACCATTGCTCCTTCATTACTAGTCTGGACCAGAGCTTTGTTACTAAAACCTATGAAGAAGCAATGACTGATAAGGAATGGGTTGCCTCAGTTGGTGATGAAGCTAATTCCATGATTAAGAATGACACATGGTATGAGAGTGAACTCCCAAAGGGAGAGAAGGCTGTTACTAGTAGATGGATCTTCACCATTAAGTATTTACCAAATGGGAAGATTGAGAGGAAGAAGACTCGGTTGGTTGCTAGAGGCTATACTCAGACGTATGGAGAGGATTATATAGATACCTTTGCTCCAGTTGCCAAGTTACATACCATCAGGATTGTGTTATCCATTGCAACTAATCTTGAATGGGACCTTTGGCAAATGGATGTAAAGAATGCTTTTCTTCAGGGGGAGCTTGAAGATGAGGTCTATATGCATCCTCCTCCAGGCCTTGAGAAGCTTGTGAAGCCAGGGAATGTTCTAAGGTGAAAGAAGGCTATATATGGATTGAAGCAGTCTCCAAGAGCATGGTATTACAAGCTCATCACTACTCTCAATGGCCGAGGTTTTGTAAAGTCTGAACTTGATCACACTCTCTTCACTCTTACTACTCCCTCATGTATTATTGTTCTTCTTGTGTATGTGGATGATATTATTATCATAGGAAGTGATAAGAGTGGTATCAAAGAGACTAAAGACTTTTTAAAGTATGTTTTTGAGATAAAAGACTTGGGAGAAATGAAATACTTCCTTGGAATAGAGTTATGTAGGTCCAAAGAAGGATTATTCATTTCTCTGAGGAAATATACACTTGATCTTTTGAAAGATGCAGGTAAACTTGATGGAAAGACAGCAAAGATGCCAATGGAGGACGGGTACAAGATACCAAGAGAGGGGGAGAAAGAAGACAGTCCATCATTTGAAGATCCTAAGCTTTATAGAAAGCTTGTGGGTAAGCTAATCTACTTGACTATTACTAGACCTGATATATGTTTTGCTGTGAATCAGGTAAGTCAACATATGCAAGCTCCAAGACAACACCATTAGAGTATGGTGGTTCAGATACTTAGCTATCTAAATGGCACAAGAGGCTTAGGAGTTTGGATGGGGTGCAATGGTAGCACTGAAGTTGTTGGCTACTGTGATGCAGATTGGGCTGGTGATAGGTCAGATAGAAGATCCACTACAGAGTATTGCACATTTATTGGAGGTAACCTTGTGACTTGGAATAGCAAGAAGCAGAAGGTGATCTCATGTTCTAGTGCAGAGGCCGAGTATAGAGAAATGCTGAAGCTCACAAATGAGTTGATATGGATCAAGGGAATCCTGAAGCATCTATAGATTGATCAAGCTACACCAATGACTATGCATTGTGACAACCAAGCAGCAATCCACATTGCCTCTAACTTGGTGTTCCATGAGAGGACCAAGCATATTGACGTTGATTGTCACACCTTGAGACAAATGATTTGTCTTGGGGTAATCTTACCATGCTACACAAGGAGTGAGGATCAGTTAGCTGACGTCTTCACTAAGGCTGCAAGGCAGAAGGTTATGGAGTCAGTTCATGTTAGGTTGGGTCTTATTGACCTAACACCACCCGGCTAAACAACTCTCCTGACCATGAGGTCTCTACTCTTTTACTCATCAAGGTTTTGTCCCAAATGGGTTTTCTTTGGTGAGGTTTTAATGAGGGAGAGCTCATGGTCCTTCCAAGCTTGACTTGTTTCACATGGTCAAGTTTGAGGGGGAGTGTTAAGCTGAGGAGTTAAGAGAATATGATTGAGAGAATATGGATGGTTAATACAAGAGAAGCATGAGGTCTTGGGAATCCGGTTAACTTACACAAATTGGAGTTTGGAGTTTTTTACCATGTTCGTACACTTTGTTACTGTGGTAACAAAATAGTGACTGGGGTAAAAACTCCACTAGCAATGAGATTTGTGTAAGTAATCCAGATACTTTCTTGGGTGTAGAAGGTTTGGTTCACGCGGGTATATGACCGTTTAGGGATAAGGTTAGCAAGGGATAAAGCCAGAAAATGCAAGCTGGAAAGGTGTTTAGCATCTGGTCAAGATGCTAAAGGTATCAAGCATGTGACCATCCTATACCACTCATTTGAATTAGGCGCCTAAGACTTCACATGCCTAATCTTTGCTTTCTTGTGTGTAAACCCTCATGTACCTCTCTATTTAAACTCTTGTATCCTCTCTCATTAATGTTAACGAGTATCATTTCAGTCTCTCTTATCCTTGTTCATCATGATTCTAAACTAAAGCTCTCTCATTTTCTCTCCAAATCTCTCACTCTCTCAATACTCTCATTTCTTCTTCTAAAATATTATGAGGAAGCTAAATGTGACTAGAAGAGAGATCAAGGAGATAAAGAGTGAGAAGAGCCTAACCCGGAGTACGAGTAAGAGCTCACGGGAGCCAACCAAGAGTAGGAGTGAGAGCTCTCGGAGAAGATGTGGTGACAAGAGGCTAACCATGAGTAGAAGTGAGAGATCATGGAGGCTAACCGGGAGTAGGAGTGAGGACTTCCAGAAGAAGAGGAGGAGAAGAATGATTTCTACAGCTCATATCAACATGGGAAAGTGTGGGAAGAGAGTTATGGGACAGTGTTCTTATTCAGCCTATATGGGTGAAGGAAGCATTGTTGTGAAGGAGCAAGAGAGTAAAGGAGCAGATGAGTGTGTCACAAAGAAGGAATGGGATGAGTTTGTAAAGCATGTGTATGCTTTGGCTACGACCCGTAGACTAGGTGCTCCTGCCAGAGCATCCACATCCAACAAACCCATCTTCATTGATTCTGGAGCAAGTCATCACATGATCAGTGATTCAAACTTGATAAGTAATGTGAGGAAAGCCACAGGAGGTGTGGTGCGGCCTTAGATAGGAAGACCTCGTCCCAATCACACTTGAGGGATGATGGGTGGTTCCTTGAGCTTGAGAAGCTCCAGGACGTTGGATGATTTTCACAATAGGGCTGTGGAATGCCCTAAAGTTGTTTAGCGACTCCTGAGACACAAGATAACCCTGCTTCATGTCTAAGATGAATCACGGAAGCTCACGCTACCTACTGTGACAAAGAGATCATGTTCCACGTGAACAAGAAAGATAGGTCCCCAAAGGGACGTGTTTGAAAGCCAAAAGCTCTGTTTTTATTAAAAGAATGCGTAAGTTACAATATGTGCAGCTTTTGGCTTAGATAAAGAACATAGAAAAACCCTAACTAGAAAACCACCCAATTCTAATTCAAAGAGGAAAACCAAAACCAAATCCTATTTCAAATTGTTTTATGAAAACCAAAACCTAATCCTAATTGGTTTAGAATTACAAGAAATCAGAAACACACCTAAACTAAGTAAACCGGCCAACTTAAACCAAGCTGGTCGATCTTTCCACTTCTTGGGCTTGAAAGACCCATCTTCAGCCAACAACTCCTTAGACACGTCCATGTTAAGGCCCAGCTCGTCCCTGATGTACTCCTTGTCCAGTTTGCAAAAAAAAAGAGATCCTTCTTTGATCCATATAACACTCTGCTCCATTATCTCTTTGGTCAGATCATTACAGCTTCTAAATAGCCCATTAGACTGTGTCTTGATCACTCTCCTAGCTGCTTCATAGCTGATCTTCAAATCCCTTAAGTTTAGGCTGGTCAGGATCGCACCAAGGTGTGATGATAGCTAATGGTGCAATGGTTCAAATAAAAGGAGTGGGAAAACTCAAACTGTTTGAGAAAGAGACTGATGCGTTCTACATGCTCCAGTTTACTTCAAATCTATTGTCTGTGAAGAAGGCAACAGTTGATCTTGGTTGTCAAGTAGTATTCAGACCAAATGAGGTTGAGTTTCAAGATTTGAAGACTGGGAGAGTCAAAGGTAGAGGAGACAGCAAGAATCATCTATACTGTCTTCAGTTGGCTAAGACTTCTAGTTCCATTGAGTCTGTGTGTTTGAACAGTACAGATGAGAAGTGTGTGTTGAGAAACTTCAATGATCAGTGAGAGAGTCCTTGGTGGTTATTCAAATATGGGAAACCATTCTAGTGGAGGACAATTCACGGATGGTTACCAATGAAGAAGAAGCAACCAATGAGGGAGTTCTTCAAGGTTCCAAGCTTTACTTAGGATCAATAGAGTCAAGCTTGAGGGGGAGTGTTAACTTGAAGAAGAGAAATGGTATTGAGAGAGAGAGATGGTCAAGTGCAAGATTAGGGTTAGAGCTCCGGGAAAGCAATTGTGTGCTTTAGGAGTATCTAAGATGATCAAGGAGTGATCTAAAGCTGGTGCAAGGTTAGGGTCAAGTCAAGGAGTGACTTAGACACCATTTGGGAAGAGTTGGAGTAGTGTGCAAGTTTATGGTTAGGGCTTGTACGGATTTGGTACGGAGGGATGTACTCGGACCGTACGGATCCATACAAAACCAATATTGCCTTAAGTTGCATAAACTCCACTCTAGAAGAACCATTGAGCATTGTGCATAAATAGGGTTTGGGATCACTATTGAGATCACTATTGAGAATAGTGATCACTATTGAGATAGCTTGGGTCACAAGGAACAAAGTTAACTTGTGACACAAGTAAATGGAACCAAACCGGTAAGAAGAAATTCATGTGTGTGTGTGCCAGTTTAGGGTGATGTAATAGAGCTGTTGGGAGCTGAGTGTGCTAAAGGAATATGCTGAGAGCATCTAAAGAGATAAGAGACAGGCTGGAAATTTAAAGCAAGCCTTTAACTTTATAGCATTGCACACAAGAACATGAACCTAGACACTTTTGTGGGCTGGTTCATGGGAGCCTCTCCATAGCCAATCAGGCTCCAGCCTTCCTTGACCAGATTTGAATGAACCAATCACGTGCCTCCTTGCCAAGACCATTCCAAGACTACATCCAAGCCATTCATTTCTCAAGTTATTATTTTAGCCCTTAGATTAAGGGTTTATGAGTTTCAGATTGTAAAAGCCTATATAAGGCATTGTAGTTGGCGATTTTGTGCCTTAAGCTGAATGGGGGGGGGGGGGGGTTTCCCCTTTCTTCTTCATAATCTCGTAGTATCTCTAATCTCTGACTTTGCCCCAAGTCTCTAAACTCCCTAAATCTCTAAGTCTATCACGCAAATCTCTCTTATCTCTCTCTCTCACCTAAATCGCCTAAACAAATACTCATCTCCCCATTTGGGGTTTCTCTTCACACAAACAATCAGGGAACACCCAAAGGTTTATAAAACCTTTATGTTATCAGAGCCAGGTTCATCAGTTCCTGAGCTTAAAGCTTCCGCAAACACAGTTCATTCCTCAGCTCAAAGAATAAACCCATGAAGAACAAGATCTGAGTTCAGTTACCTTGAAGAGGAAGATTGAAGTCTTGTTGTTCTGTTCCTGTCGTCTAAAGCTTCTTAATCATTACCAACCTCATGGAGAGTTCTCTGGAAGCAAGGGTGAAGGAAGAAGGCGTCATGAACCTGCTTCAGAACAGCCTTGTTCAAGAGCTTTCTGATCTGGTTTCAAAGAGAAAGCTGTATAACCAGTTTCTGTGTTAAGAAGGCTTGAAGAGAGGTGGGGTCTTTGGGTCTGAGAAGCAAGGAGGCGTCATGATCAGAGTAGAGAGAGCAAAGTGACGATCCAGACTATCAATACCATCAAAGCCATGACCTTTCAATCCATGGTGATACAAGGACCAATCTGGTTCCTTGGAGTAAGAAAATACTTAACCTCTCTTGAATGTGAACTGTGATAATGACTCCTGCTGTGTGTTGTTGTGTTTAATATAACCTGAGGATTGTGATTAAGATTGCTAAATAAAATGTTTTAGAATCTGTCCCAGGATGCTAAAGAAAGCTATGATTGACTGATTGATTGATTGAGTAAAGTGAAATGCTTGCTTCTGCTATAATGTTGCATTTTCAGTAGCTTATAAGAGCATGAATCGAATCTGGTTGCATACATGAAGTAGACAGATTGTAAAGTAAGGCATTGGGTCTGGTTAGTGAGACAATGATATGCATTCACTTCAGTTATAAATGCTTATATTGACTAGGATGTTAGATAATCTCTTATCCAGCATGCATTGCATTAGACTCTGATTAAGGTGTTGCATAATCATATGTCTTGGTGTTGTCTAAAGGTTGAGACTCTAGATTAAAATCTAAGAGTTGGTTTAGATAACTTGTGGTTTCCTAAATGTATTGTCTTGTATCCTGATGAGAACTTGCTTACATTTAGAAAGAATTGAAGCTTGTATTAGAGAATCTTAATGATAATAAGAATCTGTCTAATACAAGGCTTGTGACATTGGTGTATCAAGCTTGAAGATTAGTCAAGTCTTGATCCCAATGCAAAGGTATCTTATCTTGTTTGGAGGTTGAGTGTTGTTTCAGGTTAATTCAAGTATATACACCTTCTCCAAAGGGCAATGGAGGTTGCTTGTGGTGTAGAGGCTGGTTTAAGAAGCCCAGTCTAGAAGGATGTTGAGCTCCTGGTCCAAGACACACAAGAAGAGAAGGTCACCACTTAAGTCAAGACGAAGACTGGTGAACCAAGGGTATTTGAAGCTGAAGGCAGAAGGTGTATCAGTGATTTAAGCGCAGCTGTTAGTAGTGGTGTGCTCCTAGTTTGAAGCTTAGTGAGGCTCACTTTCAAGCTTGAACTCTTATGATAAAACCCTCCCTAGGATACTCCTCTCTGATTTTGGTTTGAACGAACAAGAACAGATGATAGATGGTCGATTTTGGGATGGATAGATGATTGGTAGTTTCTGGATAGATAGAGGGATCGTTAGGTCACACTGAGGTTGCGGAATGGCCTCAGATTCACCACTCTCTTGTTCTGGATATGACACACCAGTCAAAAGAAGAGGTTGCTGATTTGCTTTTGGTTTACACACCTCCACAATCAGGTTGTTCATAAGAACAATGAATCATCAAATAAAAGGAAAATGAGTTTTAAAAAAATGATGATTGAAACTTCTGGTACAGACTCAACACACTTAAATAGAAAACACAAGACTGCTGCATGAACAGCATAGAAAATAGAAGACATGCTGCATGAACAGCATAGAAAACACAAAACAGACAAGGCGATAAATTTAAGTGGTTGGGACAATGTTGGTTGCAGCTTCTTCTTCTAATGTTCGTCCAAGGCTTCTTCTTCACTTTTCTTGCTCAATATTCTGATCAAACACAAGCTCAAATACCAATTTAGAAGCCCAACACGTCCAGCCCAAACCAGTAGCTTTTCTCTGTCTAAAACTTCATGAATGAGCCCAATAAGGTTAATAAGAACCCCCGCTAATTGTGCAACAGTTTCTGTTCCTTTTGATCTAAACCAGACCTTCTTGTCCTTATACTTGCTGCTGCTCAGGATTGCATCATCCCCTCCTCCTTGGAAAGGATTTGTCCTCAAATCCAAGGCTTCTAACTGATCAAACTCGTTCATGACCTTCTCCCCAGGCTTTGCTCTGAGCTTGAATGAAGCTTGTATTAGATCCAAAATGTTGTTACCTCTTTCAAACTCACACCACATTCCTCCTGGTTCGAAAACAACTTTCTGCAGGCCCTTGACAAATCTCAGATGCTCAGCTAAGCTGAGCTAAATGCATAACAAAGGTTTGATAAAAATTTCAGAAGTCAAAGTCTTAGTATTTTCACCTTGATCAACCAAAGTATACACCAATTCTGCAGCTGTAGATGAATCTTCAAGATCTTCCTCTTTTTTCTTGGTTTGATCTGGTACATGAACACATACAACTTGTGTTTCCTTCTCTGGTTTCAGACACTGGCTGATTGATTCTTGCACCATATATTCTTTATTCTCAACAACTTTAACATCATGCAAATGAGTTTCTTGTGGTTGATTCCGTGCCTCCGTCTTTGTACGCAACATCATTCTCAGCTTGGTACTATCAGCAAACAATCTTCTCATGATTTCAGACACCATAGCCTCCACTTGTAACGGTTTAATGTTTACTACTGGTGGATTAGCCTTTCCTTCTAAATCAGCAATGGGTTTGGTTTGTCTGAGTTGAGATGCTGATGATGGTTCTTTCTTACGAGTTGGTCTACTACCATATTGTTCCTTGACAGCTTCAGGGAAGTTTTTTGGTATATACCTCATATCCATGATGCTCTGAAGCTATTCCCAAGTTGTGATTGCTGGTTTTCTTTGATACCAACGTTTCTCCTCTTCTTCTTCCCACCATCTTCTAGCCTCGCCTCGAAGCCTACTAGCACCCAGTGATAACCTTCCACTCTTAGGTATGTGATTGTGCCAGATACATGTCTCCACATTAGCAGTCCAACAGAGATAGGTTTCAGGACAATTTCCTCCATCATAAAATCTTGGTATGAACATAGGGATGTGTAGTAAAACCCAGCAACAGAAAACTCAAAATCAAACCCAGAAATGATAAAAACTTGAAATCAATTTTCAGAAACAGTAGGGAAGTAAGCCCAGAGAAAGCTTTGAGAAATAAACCCAAAAATGAATCGATCTTCAGAGTGCTGCTGTGATAACACTTGATAAACCCCTCCCTAGGATACTCCACTCTGATTTTGGTTGGATCGAACAAGAACCGATGATAGATGGTCGATTTTGGGATGGATAGATGATTGGCAGTTTCTGGATATATAGATGGATCGTTAGGTCACACTGAGGTTGCGGAATGGCCTCAGATTCACCACTCTCTTGTTCTGGATATGACACACCTGTCAACAGAAGAGGTTGCTGATTTGCTTTGTGTTTACCTCCACAATCAGGTTGTTCATAAAAACAATGAATCATCAAATAGAAAGGAAAATGAGTTTTACAAAAATGATGATTGAATCTTCTGGTACAGACTCAACACACTTAAATAGAAAACACAAGACTGCTGCATGAACAGCATAGAAAACAGAAGACGTGCTGCATGAACAGCATAGAAAACACAAAACAGACAAGGAAATAAATGTATGTGGTTGGGACAATGTTGGTTGCAGCTTCTTCTTCTAATTTTCGTCCAAGGCTTCTTCTTCACTTTTCTTGCTCAATAGTCTGATAAAACACAAGCCAAAATACCAATTTAGAAGCCCAACACGTCCAGCAACCAAACCAGTAGCTTTTCTCTGTCTAAAACTTCATGAATGAGCCCAATAAGGTTAATAAGAACCCCCACTGATTGTGCAACAGTTTCTGTTCCTTATAATCTAAACCCCTTTTAATCTAAACCAGACCTTCTTGTCCTTATACTTGCTGCTGCTCAGGATTGCATCATCCCCTCCTCCTTTGAAAGGATCTGTCCTCAAATCCAAGGCTTCTAACTGATCAAACTCGTTCATGACCTGCTCCCCATGCTTTGCTCTGAGCTTGAATGAAGCTGGTATTAGATCCAAAATGTTGTTACCTCTTTCAAACTCACACCACATTCCTCCTGGTTCGAAAACAACTTGCTGCAAGCCCTTTACAAATCTCAGATGCTCAGCTAAGCTGAGCTAAATGCATAACATGTTGAAAGGAGGTAAGTATATGATCAGAAGTGTTGAGATGAGGATAGAGGAGTGAAGAGATGAAGCTTTGAGGTTCAATAGAGTGTTGAGGCTGAGATAGTAACTTTAAGATTTGTATTGTGGTAACTTTATTTTGACCATAGTAACTACTTGAGAAGTTACCTGATAAGATGACGAGTTACCTTGGTGAAGAGAGGAGAGGGAATTCGTCCAAGGCATGGAAAGGATGAGGTTTATCTTGGCTGGAAAGGATAAGCTCCTTTACAGCATGTGACAGCCTGTCCAAGCTTGTGAAGCATCTCAGCCTTGCATTTGTATTGACTTCACATGCTTATAGGTCTAGATTGAATACACTGAACCTAGATATGATTGTAATCTCTTTATATATCTTGTAATCTCTCATCTGAATTAATCCAATGGAGTTTTGAGTCTCTCTCTCTTATTTTTCGCCATTCTCTCTCTATTCTCTACTCTCTCTACACAAATCATCTTATTAACTCATAATCTGTGACATACACTCACGAAAACACTAAAGTGTTTATGGTATCAGAGCCAGGTTGGTGAGAAGGAGTGGGTGTTGTTGCGGATCTGAGGGTGTTCATCTTGAAGTTTCTGGGTTTGTTATGTGTTCTTGGTGTTCTTCATGAAGACTGAAGTTCTAGCCATGGAGGGAAGAGACAAATCGTGTGGTGTGGTTGTTCTTGAAGGGAACAACTATTTGCTGTGGTCTAGATGTGCTAGAACAGCTCTGGAAAGTCATAGACTATGGCGTAGTTGAAAGTAAACATGAAGAACAAGGAAGAACAAGTGAAGGAAAGAGAGTGAGTTGAATCCGTGTGAGAGAGAGAGAAACGAGTAAAGAGTAATGAGGAAATTATTTTCCTTAATTCATTTATGTGTACAAGTATACATATTTAAAGGAGAAGCTCAATGGTAAAGACAACAAGGAAACTATTAAAGAATGGTGCTCTGATCCGTGAGAAAGGGACAGGTCCTCAACGGATCACTCCTTAAGTGGAACATGTGACTTTGCTTATTTAAACATTCTTCTTGCTCCCAAAAAATCTCCAACGGTTCTCTTGCTCTATTGACAATACCAGGCGAGTTTAAACTTCTTCTTGCCTTCCAAGTAAAGCTAGGTCATGTCTTAACACCTTGGGATACAAGTCTTGTACGGATTGTCTTGTTCCTCAAGGTTGTACGGACCATACACCCTTACTTGGTTACATGCTTCTCTTCTTCATGTCTTCATGAGTCTCCAATTCAATACTCCCCCTAAGCTTAGCCATAAAATATGGTTGAGCTTGAAACCATGAAGACAGCCCCTCATTAAAACCTTTGCATAGAAAACCCTTATGGGATAAAACCACACAAAAGAAAGAGTAGGTGCTTCAAGATTGAGAGGGTATGGGTAGGTCAATGAGTCCCAATCTCGGATGTATAGACTCACAGACCTTGCTGCTTGCTCCCTTGGTGAAGATATCAGCTAACTGGTCTTCACTTCTTGTAAAGCAAGGTAGAATAATCTTCTGCTCCACAGCTTGTCTCACCTTGTGACAATCCACCTCAATGTGCTTTGTTCTTTCATGAAACACTGAGTTGGATGCTATATGAATAGCTGCCTGGTTATCACAATGCATTGTGATTGGTGTTGTTGTGTCTATGCCCAAGTCTCTCAGCAGGTTCCTGATCCAAATGAGCTCACTAGTAAGTTTCCTTATGGCTCTATATTCTGCCTCTGCACTTGAACATGATACCACCTTTTGCTTCTTGCTCTTCCAAGTCACTAAGTTGCCTCCTATGAAAGTGCAATAGCCTGTTATAGATCTTCTGTCTACTCTATCACAATACCCCACTATCTCTCTGCTTTTGTTGTAGCCCATCCATACACCTTGACCCGGAGCTTCCCTTAGGTACCTTAGGATCCTTTCCACCATATTCCAATGGTGAACTTTAGGACCTTGCATATACTGACTCACTTGGTTCACTGCAAAGGAGATATCTGGCCGAGTGATGGTTAGATAGATCAGTTTGCCCACCATTCTCCTATAAAGTTTGAAGTCTCGAAATGGTTCATCTTCAAACTCCCCCTCACGCAAGACTTTGTATCCTTCTTCAAGTGGTGTCTTGGCCATCCTTCCTCCTAGCTTTCCTGCCTCATTCAATAAATCAAGTGTGTACTTTCTTTGAAATAGAAACAGCCCTTCCTTAGAACGGCACATTTCTATTACTAGAAAGTACTTTAGCTCAACCAAATCTTTAATATCAAATGAACTATTAAGGAAAGCTTTAGTGGAGATGATACCTTCTTTGTCATTTCCAGTGATGATTATATCATCCACATAGGTCAAGATTACCACAATACCTTGCTTGCTTGTGAGTGTGAAGAGTGTGTGATCAGCTTCTGATTTTATAAAACCTCTTCTATTTAGGGTTGTACTCAACTTGTGATATCAGGATCTAGGTGATTGCTTTAGACCATATATAGCTTTCTTCAATCTCAAGACATTCCCTGGTTTCACCATGCTTTCTAGGCCAGGAGGTGGTCTCATATACACCTCATCCTCTAATTCTCCTTGTAAGAAGGCATTCCTGACATCCATTTGCCATAGATCCCATTCCAAGTTCACAGCCACTGATATTATGATCCTTATGGTGTGAAGCTTGGCCAGTGGTGCAAAGGTGTCAAGGTAGTCTTGTGGGTGTCGATTTCCACCTACTGTCAAATAATCGTAAATAAGGAAACTTCGGGAAAACCCTAAGTTTCCAGAGGAACCGGCTATCTGCGAGAACCGCACAACGAAAAATAAGAAAACGATAACTTAGAATTTGAATGAAAATAAACGAAATAGAGAGCAAAGAGGTTCTTATTCCGAATCTGCGTAGAACTGGTACAAAAGAGTAGCCGAAAAGCTTAAGAACGAAAACCCTAATTGANAAGAAAACGATAACTTAGAATTTGAATGAAAATAAACGAAATAGAGAGCAAAGAGGTTCTTATTCCGAATCTGCGTAGAACTGGTACAAAAGAGTAGCCGAAAAGCTTAAGAACGAAAACCCTAATTGAGACGCAGCTCGCTAACAGAAAAACGGAAATATTCCTAAATGCTAGTTTTGGTGGTGAGAGCTCTGAATTTTTTGTCGTGCTTCTGCCCTAGACCTTCTATTTATATACTCCTCGCCTTGGCTATCCGATCTTTCCATTTCGCCCAGATTTGACTAAATCGGGAATTTTCCATTCTTCTCGATCCTTCCTTTTCTTCTGCGGAAATTTTCTATTTCTCTTCAAACCTTCCTTTTATCTTTAAACTTGACTTTTATTTTCCTTCTGTGAGTAAACCGTCAAAACGTTATCAAATCTGCGGGTTTGATTCCGTTGAAATCGCGAGATGGGTTTTTATCGCGTTTTAGGTCCTTCCGGGCCGTTTTGCGATAAAAACCGTTTTCCGACTTTATACGGGATCGTTTCCTGATCTGACGTCGTTTTTAATAAATTTCTCGAGTTAATCGCAAGATCTTACGATTTACTCGACTTTTTATTAAAAACACGTTTTTTACGACTTACTCGGCGTTTTTTATTAAAAGCGCATTTTTTATGATTTCAACGATAAATCTCGAATAAACCGTATAGTTTATGCAATGTTCGGTGTTTCGTTTAACCGTTGCCGTTTTATACGATTACCTCGAGTTCTTTCCGAGAAAAAGAAGTTTTACGGTTTTTATCGTAAAACTCGAACGGTAAGTCGGATCGAGATGGAACGAGAGATATTTCGGCCGTGGTTTAGAACGCGACCTTGTCGAAAGACGTAAGTTTCGAATCCGGAATGCGGGAAATCGAGACGCTGAGTGTCCAGGACGTCTCTAGTTCACCCATCGGCAAACTAAGCCGGTCCGGCTTAGTCCGTCGATGGGCGAACTAGTCGGGCATGTCCTAGTTCGCCCATCGGCGACCTAAGCCGGGCCGGCTTAGTTCGCCGATGGGCGAACTAGTTGATCACTTCCTAGTTCGCCCATCGGCGAACTAAGCCGAGATGGGCGAACTAGTTGCGACTAGTTCACGTTTTACGGCTTTTTCGGTTTTTTGCGGTTTCGTAAAACGATTCTCGAGTTTTATAAAACGATCTTCGGATTTCATAAAACGACCTTTGAGTTTTATAAAACGATCTTCGAGTTTTATAAAACGATCTTTGAGTTTTATAAAACGATCTTCAAGATTTATAAAACGATTCTCGAGTTTTATAAAACGATTTCTCGAGTTTTACAAAATGATCTTTCGAGTTTTATAAACGATCTTCGAGTTTTATAAAACGATCTTCGAGTTTTACAAAAACGATTCTTGAGTTTTATAAAACGATTTCTTGAGTTTTATAAAACGATTTCTCGAGTTTTATAAAACGATCTTCGGATTTCATAAAACGACCTTTGAGTTTTATAAAACGGTCTTCGAGTTTTATAAAATGATCTTTGAGTTTTATAAAACGATCTTCAAGATTTATAAAACGATTTCTCGAGTTTTATAAAACGATCTTCGAGTTTTATAAAACGATCTTCCAGTTTTATAAAATGATTCTCGAGTTTTATAAAACGATTTCTCGAGTTTTATAAAACGATCTCTCGAGTTTTATAAAACGATTCTCGAGCTTTATAAAACGATTTCTCGAGTTTTATAAAATGATCTCTCGAGTTTTATAAAACGATTTCTCGAGTTTTATAAAATGATCTTGAGTTTTATAAAACTATTCCTCGGGTTTTATAAAACCGTTCTTTTTGTATTTTCGCGGGGAGTTTTGGCTATTAATTCCGTCGTACCGATTTTGACCCCAACAGTTAGCCCCCCAGATCGTAAGAATCGTGAGATTCTTGCGAGTGGATTGAGCTCGTTTGGCGAGTTTGGTGGAATTAGGCGGAACTTTAATGGCCAAAAGTCCAAAGGTGAATAGTAAAATTCTTTCCTATAAGTATATGGAGTGAGTTTTGTAAATTTTTCATTCATTCCTCCATAACTTGCTTAAGTTTTAGGAAGAATTCTCTCTACTTTCTCCTTTAGATCATTTTTTCTTTCGATCATCCAGCATGTCTTTCGGACGGAAAGTTTCAGATAATGCTCATGCATCAATCTTTGATCCGAGCGACCTTGATACTTCCAGCGGCTGTTCTCTTCCCAAGCCGGTCTTTCGACGTTTCTCTACGACTAAGGAAGAGACTAGCATTCAGCCGTGTGTGCCGCGGAGGTGCCGCCTTCGAATTTCTGGGTTCCGAAAAGAAATAATCCCCGGAAGAGGGCGGTTGGTATGAGAACGAGTACCGTTGGTTCTCTCAGATATTTGAAAAATACCTGTGCGATCCCCGAGTCGGTTCAGTTTTGCATCCCTGTCGAGGGTATGAGTGCCGGGGATCCGCCTCCGGGTTATTTCACGTGCTATGAGGCCTTTCTGCTAACCTGCCATCTATGGTTCCCTATTCCTCGGGCCATTTTCGAATTCTTGGACAAGTTTGGAGTACCATTCGGCCAACTACGCCCTAAAGGCTTACAGCACCTTATCAGGATTCTGGTGTTGGGATATGAACGCGGTATGTCCCTTGACGCGGATTATCTTTTGTCTATATTGACATTCAAGGGGAGGAAGGATGGTTTTTACTTAGCCCCCCGACGGGGCATGACGGTTGTTGGCGGGCTTGCCTCGAATGATCACGACTGGATCTACCGTTTCTTTTATGTCAAAATCGACAGTGAATCGGTGGAGTAGAGTTGTATTCCTTTGATTAGGACAGTAGATATAGGTTTTAACTTTCTCGTTTGTTTCGCAGTGCCTGCCCTTCCGGCGCCGATGCTTGAAGATTTTCTGAAGGTTATGAATCTTCTGCGCGGCGGCCCGCTTCATTGGGGGATTTTTTTCTCTGAAAAGGATCCGTCGTGCCGCCGCCTATTATTCGTCCGGTTTTTCTCGCAACGATCATGCTGATCTTAAGGCGGACGATGGTGCGGAGGAGAGGGAAAGATCTAGATCTCCGCAGGATGGAGAGGTTCCGGTCGACCATGGTCGGGCATCTAACGAAGATATTGATATCGAGGATCTTATTGATTTTTTTCCCTCCGAATTTGATCCGGCTGAGACGTAATCCCGAGGACCAGCCGACACACCGTTTGCGAAAGCGTCGAGGCTTTTCAACAAGGTTTGCCTATTCTTTACTATAATTATGTACGTACGTTTTTACGAAGGATGTTTGTTTCGTTCCGCAGGGTCTTCGCTTTATGCGCGAGGCGGTGAACGCGAATAGTGCGGAGCTTCGCAGGGCCGAATCCAGGGCTGCAGCAGCGGAGGCGGAGGCCGCTCGTATCAGAGGGGAGATCGATGCCAGTTTCTCCCGTGCCCAGGATTTAGCTACAAAGGAGGCCGCTCGTGTGAGAGAAGGGTATGAAGCTGAATCCCGTCGAAGCTTAGAACTTTCCGACGCGATGGCTCGCCGTGCTCGTAGGGCAGGCAAAAGAGAGGTCGCTGCGGAGTTGATGGCTCGGCGCGAGCGGTTCGTGCCTCTTTATGCGGAATTTGAAGATGCGCAAAGAGCGAATGGTAATTTCCGCGAGTGTCGGGGCGTAGTTGGGGGTTTGCATCTTACCCTGAAGCCAGACTATTTGTACGAGGCTGCGATTGCGAGGCAGGAGAAGCGTCTAGCTAAGAGAGAGAAGAAGCAGAACCGGTCCGCCAACCCTGGGAAGGTTATGTGGGATCAGTGGGACCCTATCGTGGTATCGCCGGATTCGGTCGAAGTTGGACCTGAGATCCCAGACATGGGTGACGAAGTCGATCAGTCTGCTTTTGATGACTTCGATGTGTGATGTTCTTAGTTTTTTTGATTTTGTCGTTGTTTTTCCGGGATTGGCCGTTGGTGGCTTTGAATCCCTACCGCCGGGCGGTGTGTATTCGGATGCTTTTAATAAGAAAATATTTTCTAAGTATGAAACTCGTTTTTTATGTTAGATGTAGAGGAAAGAATACGAGTTGTCATCTCGTACCTAACTCTTTGGTGTAAATCGTCCGATTCGTTAACTCGGGAGGTTTCGATTTTCGCGAGTGTTTAGATGTGGGCGAAGAGACATGCCTTTAGGATCTCGATTCATGCCTTGAGACGTTAGCGACCAGTGTGCTGGGTTTAGGGCAAGACCTNCGGCTAGCGTGCTCGACGGGGCCAATCGCCGAGCGTTCGTGTTTTTATAGTCGCGGACGGACTTTTGGGGAAATATTTCCTTTCGAGAATTTAGGCGACGTCTCGCCCGTTCTTTCCGAAAATATTTTGATATGCGAATTTTTATAAAATGATTGAGTAGTTGTTACTGCGGAAGCGATTTTCCGGATTTGCGTTTTTCTATGGTAGCAGAGTTATTCTAACTTTGTCTTTATTAAAAATTTCGAAAATTTTTCGATTACAAAGCTAAAAGAAATTTTGTAAAAAATTTCGGGAGTATACGAATACTCGTATACTCACCCACTCCCCCCCCCCCCCCCCCGCTTTGGAAGGGGGGATAGCTGAACTCGTCTTTAGGCGAGCTGCCTACGTATTCCTTTTGGAAATCAAGCCATCTCGTAGTTCTGATTGATTGCGCGAGTGTGCTTACTCGGCTGTCGTAGACTTCTCGATCACTTCAGTCGCAGGATCGATGTCTTTGTCCGGGATTGTCTCCTCCGGTTGGGTAGAAGCGATGGGTGCGGAAACTTCTGGTTTCTCGGCCGTTGCTTGCTTCGGGTCGACGTCTGCGGGCGGTGGCGTGACCTTTGCCCGTTTTGGTTTCACGATCACGACCGCCAATTGCCTCAGCTTATGTTCGGCCAGGAAGCAAGATCGTGATTATCTTTGGCATCCCCAAATTACTGCGACTCCCGTAGGCGTCGAGAATTTGATGCCTAAGTGATACGTGGACCGAACCGCCTTCATGGAATTTATCCAAGGCGTGCCCATAATCACGTTGTAGATAGCCGGGAAATCCACTACCGCGAAGTTAACGATTTTTCGTCACTTCTTTCGCGACGACCGGTAGTCGGATTGATCCCAGGGTCATTGACGTTTCGCCGGAGAAACTAGTCAGCGGTTTTGGAATCGGCTTGACTTCCGAGAGGTCGATTCCCATTCGTGCTAGCGTGTTGTGGAAGATGACATTGACCGTGCTTCCGGTATCAACCAGGATTCGAGCAACTTCTTGATCGCTTATCACCAAATCGATGACAAGGGGATCGGCATGCGGTTGGTCGATTCCACCGGTTTCAGCATCGTTGAAAGAGATTACTCCTGTCGGACAATAATCCATCGGTGCCTTCCAACTCGAGCCGGTTTCGGCTTTACATTGGTAGGATTTTATTGATGAGACTGTGTCGCTAAAGTATGGCGATTCGCCGATGATCATGTTGATCTTTCGACGGTTAGCATCGTTACCCTTCTCGTCTACTCTTCGTCCGCGTTTTTCGCCCGACTGATTTCCCCGAGACGGAGTTTGCGCGTTTTTGTCTTTCTTCGGGACTCGGTCCGAATCACGGATGAGATCCTTGACACTAGATATCTCAGAAAATTCTCCCGCGACTAACTTTGCGGTCAGTCTGGTGCCGAGAACTTTGCAGTTCATGGTGGAATGACCATGGGTTTGGTGGAGGTCGCAGAAAGAATTCTCGTCGTAATTCGAATTTCTCGTCCACGTGTTACCCGTAGTTCGCCCTTGCTCCGAACCGGAGTTGATGGCGTAGTTATGCGCCCCTCGGAGATCCTGTCCCTCGTGATGGACGAATTTGTCGTTACGAGAGCTTTTCTTTTTCTGCTTCTGCTCGGACGCGTTATCCTTCGCGGATGTTTTCGTCGGCTTATGNACGTGTTACCCGTAGTTCGCCCTTGCTCCGAACCGGAGTTGATGGCGTAGTTATGCGCCCCTCGGAGATCCTGTCCCTCGTGATGGACGAATTTGTCGTTACGAGAGCTTTTCTTTTTCTGCTTCTGCTCGGACGCGTTATCCTTCGCGGATGTTTTCGTCGGCTTATGCTTCTCGGACAGGATTTTAGTTTCCTCTTCAATGGTTATGAAGTCGGTGGCCTTATGGAGCGCATCCTGGATCGTCCGCGGTTTCTCGAGAGTTATCCATTTGCGGAACTTTGATTTATACCCGAGCGATTTCCTTAACGCGTCGATGGCGGCTTTGTCGCTAATCCCGCTAACCCTAGCCATGACGAGTTTGAATCTACTCATGAAATCGCGGAGAGATTCGTCTCCCTCGTGCACCAAGCTCCAGAGATTGGCGTCGGAGGTTTCCGGGTTAATGAACATCGAGTACTGCTTCAGGAATTCTGAAGCCAGTCGACGGAAACTTCCGATCGAATTTCGCCTAAGTTTGGCGAACCATTCGAGCGCGGCTCCTTCTAGGTTTTCGAAGAAGAGGCGGCAGTAACCTGCGTCTTTTTCGTGGTCCTTGAGCTTGGCTCGTCCCATGGTGATCTGGAACGCTTGCAGGTGCGCTTTGGGATCGGACGTTCCGTCGTAAGTTGGCACCTTAAGCTTTCCGGGATCGGGCAGTTTGATCTCGATGATACGGGCCGTGAAAGACGTTTTCCGAGACTCGTACAATAGCCGATCGATCTCGGGTGCGGTGCTGGTCGCGTGATGAATCTGAGATTTCACCGCTTTTACTGCTGCGGCCGTTTTGGTAATGTATTCGCAGAGATCGCAAATCTCGATCTGGTCGCCAGCAGTTTTCCGACCTCGTAGGCGTTTGCTGCTAGTGACCAGAGATCGCTCCGCAGCGGTTTTTGCATATCGTGCGAAGTCGAGTTCCCCTTCGTCTCCAGTAAAGGAACGTTCGGGAGAAGACTCCGGTTGAGGACTGCGAGTTTTTCTTCTCCTAGGATAGACGTCGGCTTCTTCGTCTGTCGAGTCGGCCTGGTCGCTTGTTTCCAGATTGACCCTTTCAATGCCGTCGCCTTCGGTCTCCTGTTCGCGAATAGGAGATTTTTCCGATTCGTTCAGCGTCGTGTCGGGGTTTTCTTTTCCGGAATCCTTTTCCTGTACGTTTCCCTGATCGATTCTGGGACGATCCGTAGGAACGCCGAAATCGAGTCTCTTTCCGCGGATTTTGGTAGTTCCGCGGGGGCGAATTGCTTTGGTTCTCGCAGTTAGGGTTTCGAGCCGTTTTGCGAGTGAACCAATGAGCTTTTCCTGCTCTTCCGATTTTTTGTTAAACTCGAAAAGCATCTTTTCGACGGTCTCGGCGTTAGCGTTCGTAGCGTTGGCCGCAGGCGCGTCTTTTGGTAGTGGTGTTTCAACGTTGTCGCGTTCGTCGCGAGTTTGGTTGTTGTTGGTGTCGAAAACCGTACTCTCGAAATCAACGTCTGCCATAGCTTCTGTAAAAGGGAGATCATTACTTTCCGCAAAAGTGATTTTATAAAACTCGAGAATCGTTTTATAAAATTCGAGAATCGTTTTATAAAACTCGAGAATCGTTTTATAAAACTCGAGAATCGTTTTATAAAACTCGAGAATCGTTTTATAAAACTCGAGAACCGTTTTATAAAACTCAAGAATCGTTTTATAAAACTCGAGAAACGTTTTATAAAATTCGAGAATCGTTTTACAAAATTGCAAAAAACCGAAAAAGCCGTAAACGCGAACTAGTCACAACTAGTTCGCCCATCGGCGAACTAAGGACACTCCTTTAGTACGCCCATCGGTGATCCAAGCCGGTCCCTGCTTAGATCGCCCGGCTTAGATCGCCGATGGGCGAACTAAGGACACTCCTATAGTACGCCCATCGGCGATCTAAGCCGGTCCCGGCTTAGATCGCCGATGGGCGAACTAAAAAAACTTTCCGGACACTCCGCGTCTCGATTTCCCACATTCCTGATTCGAAACTTACGTCTTTCGACAAGGTCGTGTTCTGAACCACGGCCGAAATATCTCTCGTTCCATCTCGATCCGACTTACCGTTCGAGTTTTACGATAAAAACCGTAAAACTTCGTTTTCTCGGAAAGAACTCGAGGAAATCGTATAAAACGGCAACGGTTAAACGAAACACCGAACATTGCCTAAACTATATGATTTATTCGAGATTTCTCGACGAAATCATAAAAAACGCGCTTTTAGTGAAAAACGCCGAGTAAGTCATAAAAAACGTGTTTTTAATAAAAAATCGAGTAAATCGTAAAACTTTGCGATTAACTCGAGAAATTTATTAAAACAACGTCAGATCAGGAAGCAATCCCGTAAAAAGTCGGAAAACGGTTTTTATCGCAAAACGGCCCGGAAGGACCTAAAACGCAATAAAAACCCATCTTGCGATTTTTACGGAATCTGACCCGCGGATTTGATAACGTTTTGACGGTTTACTCGCAGAAAGCAAATAAAAGTCAAGTTTGAACATAAAAGGAAGGTTTGAAGAGAAATAGAAGATTTCCGCAGAAGAAAAGGAAGGATCGAGAAGAATGGAAAATTCCCGATTTAAATCAAATCTGGGCGAAATGGAAAGATCGGATAGCCAAGACGAGGAGTATATAAAGAGGAGGTCTAGGGCAGAAGCAAGGACACGAAATCAGACCTAGAAGAGATGGCTGCTAGCTTAGAATTTAGGACTTAGCGTTTAGACTAGCACTTCAGATCCTTAGAACGTTTTAACGTCTAAGTTCTTCAATTCTACTTGTAACAGTTGTCGATTCTTATTCAATAAAAGCTTTCTTACGATTTCTTATCTCTTTATTCTTTGTTGTTCATCCATATTCCTTTAAATCCGTTTGTTTTAGTGATTTCCNGGACTTAGCGTTTAGACTAGCACTTCAGATCCTTAGAACGTTTTAACGTCTAAGTTCTTCAATTCTACTTGTAACAGTTGTCGATTCTTATTCAATAAAAGCTTTCTTACGATTTCTTATCTCTTTATTCTTTGTTGTTCATCCATATTCCTTTAAATCCGTTTGTTTTAGTGATTTCCGCAGAGATCCAGGACCTCGGGAAAATTAGGGTTTCGCCCTAAGTTTCCATATTTGACGGAAAATCGACAGTGTGGATTTCGGTTCCCACAGTTTGGCGCTAGAAGGAGGGGGGGTCGGATCCTCTTACACAATAGTCGCTAAAACGAACGATGAATAACATGCCTAATCTGAACGGCGACGTCATCTCGTTCAAGAAAAGAGCAACGATCGATTCGGTCAAACCTCTCAACGATCTTCTCGTTATTGAGCTGACGATCCAGGATATGGATGTCGCGAGAATATTAGTCGATATCGGAAGCTCGGGTGATATCATCTTCAACAATACTCTCGAGAGAATGAAAATCGATCTAGCTGAAATCGCGGAAAACGTAAGCCCGCTAGTAGGACTCTCGGGAGAAATCACTATGACCCCCGGAACGATCAACTTGGCAGTTCACGCCGGGAGCATAGTGAAAAACGTCGAGTTCGAATTCGTCGATCGACCTATGTCCTATAACGCAATCGTAGGGACACCGTGGTTGAATTCGATGCAAGCGATTCCGTCAACGTACCATATGTGTCTCAAGTTCCCGACTCTGAACGGAATCGAGACTATATGGGGAAATAGACGAGCCTCGCAGGTTTGTTACGCCGCGGATTTAAAACGAAAAAAATCTTCCGGTCGACATCTCTTCCAAAAAGAAAAAGAAGTCGATGATCCTCGACAACGCCCCAGGGCAAGACAAAGCGGAACTCTTCTGGCAGTTGCGAGTGGCTGAGGCTTTGGAAGGTAAGCGCGAGCAAACCTGCGACCCCGTCATCTCGGTATGCATCGACGAGAGTTTTCCAGAATGCTGTGTCGAAATCGGTGCGAATCTGAGCGAGACCTTAAAAGTCGAACTCCTGACATGTCTGAAACGAAACTCGAACACGTTCGCTTGGACTGCGGAAGATATGCCAGGGATCGATATAAACATCATGTTTCATAAACTTAACGTTGACCCGACATCCAAACCCGTCAAACAAAAAAGACGGAAGCTGGGGCCGGAACGCGCCGAAGCGGTCAACAGCGAAGTTGACAGACTCCTCAAAGTAGGATCGATCACAGAAGTTTGATATCCTGACTGGCTCGCCAATCCCGTTGTCGTAAAGAAAAAGAACGGAAAATGGCGAGTCTGCGTCTATTTCACCGATCTCAATAAAGCGTGTCCGAAAGATAGTTATCCGCTGCCGCACATTGATCGCTTAGTCGAGGAAACCGTGGGAAACAAACTTTTATCTTTCATGGACGCCTTCTCGGGATACAATCAGATCATGATGAATCCCGACGATCGGGAGAAAACCGCATTCATAGCCAATCGTGGAACCTACTGCTACAAAGTGATGCCTTTCGGTCTAAAGAAGGCTGGCGCGACTTACCAACGACTCGTCAACCGAATGTTCTCTGAACAACTCGGAAAAACAATGGAAGTGTACATCGACGATATGCTCGTAAAATCGCTCAAAGAGCAAGACCACGTCGTACACCTCCAGGAATTTTTCGAGAGGCTCAACCTTCATAACATGAAGTTGAACCCGGCAAAGTGTCGATTTGCCGTTGCATCTGGAGAGTTTCTAGGGTACCTCGACACTTACCGCGGAATCGAGGCTAACCCAAAGCAAATCACGGCACTAATAGAGATGGTTTCTCCCCGAATGAAACGCGAAGTACAAAGGTTGACCGGCAGGATCGCAGCACTTAACCGTTTTATCTCGCGATCAACAGACAAATGTCTACCTTTTTACGAGACATTAAAGGGAAACAAAAAGTTCGAATCGTCGGAGGAGTGCGAGAAGGCTTTCCAACAGCTGAAACCCGTTTTATCTCTATATCGCAGTATCAACGACCGCCGTAAGTGGTGTCCTTATCCGATAAGAACGCGGCGAACAAAAGCCGATCTTCTACGTAAGTAAGACGCTGCTGGACGCGGAGACGCGATATCCGATGATGGAAAAATTGGCTTTGGCCGTGGTTATGTCCGCAAGGAAACTTAGACCGTATTTCCAATCTCACACCATCATCGTTCCTACTTCGTTCCCCCTCCGCACCATTTTGCACAGTCCCAGCCAATCGGGAAGGTTGGCAAAATGGGCGATCGAGCTGAGCGAATACGATATTGAATATCGCTCGAAGACTTGCGCAAAATCACAAGTACTCGCAGACTTCATAGTGGAACTCCCGACGGGAAGCGCGTCCGACCAAGAGCCGAACTCGACCTGGATCCTATACGTTGACGGATCCTCGTCCAAACAAGGTTCTGGAATTGGCATCCGACTTGCATCCCCAACGGGAGAAGTATTGGAACAGTCATTCCGATTGATTTTCCACGCTTCAAACAACGAAGCCGAGTATGAAGCCTTGATCGCAGGACTACGATTAGCTCACGGATTAAAGATTCGTAACCTCCACGCATACTGCGACTCCCAACTAGTGGCTAGCCAACTTAGCGGGGAATACGAAGAAAGGGACGAAAGAATGGAAGCGTATCTGATCTTGGTAAAAAATCTAACTCAGAAGTTCGATCAATTCGCTTTGACTAGAATTCCTCGAGCAGAGAACGCCCAAGCAGACGCTTTGGCCGCCCTAGCATCCAGCTCGGATCCTGGTATGAGCAGGGTAATTCCCGTCGAATTTATCGAACACCCTAGCATCGGACCGCCCATAGTCATAAATCTGATCAACGAACCAGAAGACGACGTGGAGGAAGACCACCCGGTCAACGATCGGTCCGATTACGGATTCAAACGCCCGTGGATGGAAACAATCCTCGCATACATAACTAACGGAGAACTTCCGTCAGAAAAATGGGCGGCCCGAAAAATAAAAACCCAGGCCGCACGGTACGTCGTAATGGACGGAGAACTTTACAAATAGAGGTTCTCCGGACCACTGATGAGTTGCGTCCAAGGGGAGAAAGCGCGACAGGTTATGCAGGAAGTGCATTCCGGATCTTGCGGAAACCATTCTGGCGGAAGATCCCTCGCAATAAAAATCAAGCGCCACGGATATTTCTGGCCAATGATGGTAGAAGATTGCGAGGATTTTTCGCGAAAATGCGAGAAATGTCAGCGGCACGCTCCGACTATTCACCAACCCGCCGAGGTCCTTTCATCTATCTCGGCACCATACCCGTTCATGCGGTGGTCGATGGATATAGTCGGGCAAATGCACGCGTCAAAACAAAAACGCTTCCTTCTGGTTCTGACCGATTTCTTCTCTAAATGGGTCGAAGCCGACTCCTACGCAAGCATCAAAGACGCTCAGGTAGAGAGTTTCGTATGGAGAAACATAGTCTGTAGACATGGAGTACCGTACGAAATCGTGACGGATAACGGATCCCAATTTATTTCGACTAGATTCGAAGCCTTTTGCGAAAAAAGGAAAATACGATTGACGAAATCAACTCCAAGATATCCTCAAGGCAACGGACAAGCCGAAACTATTAATAAAACGATCCTCGGCGGTCTCAAGAAACGCCTCGACGCCAAGAAGGGAAAGTGGGCCGAAGAACTCGAAGGAGTTTTATGGTCGCACCGCACAACCCCGAGGCGAGCAACCGTCGAAACTCCTTTCGCCCTCGTATACGGAACGGAATGCATGATTCCCCCAGAAGTCGAGTTCCCAGGAGTACGCAGGAGACTGCTCCCGGAAAGAGAAGAGACAAATAACTTAATGCTTCTCGACGAACTCGACCTAATTAACGAACGGCGGGATCAGGCACTCGTTCGAATTCAAAATTATCAGCAAGCGGCCGCCAAGTACTATAACGCAAACGTACGTAACCGCAGATTTCACGAAGGCGAGCTAGTCTTACGAAAAGTCTTCCAGAACACCGCATAACGAAATGCCGGTAAACTAGGAGCAAACTGGGAAGGACCATACAAGGTCATAAAAGTAGTCCGACCCGGAGCATACGAAATCGCAAACATGCAGGGCGCCAAAATTCCCAGATCCTGGAACGCGATGCACCTCAAAAAATACTATCACTAGGCAGCACGCCCGCAGAACACTGAACTACGAGACGGCTTGATCCCCTCGAAAAGGTACGTAGGCATCTTATCGCAAGATAGGTCCAGCCGTCCCCCTCATTCAAAAAGGGGGGAGTAGGTGAGTATACGTATACTCGTATACTCCCAAAATTTCAAAACTCGAAATTTCTCAAACTTTTTCAGCAAACGCATCAAAACAAAAAAACGAAATTCTGAATATAGCGAGACGTCGCCAATGTTCGGAAAACACTTTCATCTCCAAAAAAAAACAATAGACAGTCCATCCGCGACTATAAATACGCAAAACTTCTTAATATACTTATCCTTCGCGAAGGCCTAAACTGCGCAAACATCTATCACTTAAAAATAGTTCGTTGCAGATCACAACGAACTCGCAACAGTCTTAAACAAACTTTAGTTATCTCGCAGAGATAGCTCTCATACACCCGACACAAGGGTAATAGCGCTATAAAGAAATCCAAAATTTTGGTCAGCACCTTCGGGGTGCTCGATTCCAACCAGACGAATCGTATAATGCGAGAACCTATCGCGGATTCTAAATCGGTATGGAATCAGGTTAAAATCGCAACAGGCAAAACGAAAGCCGACTAGTCATCGCACAGCCTTAATCCAAAAGTAAACCTAGGTCTTGCCCTAAACCCAGCCCACTGGTCGCTAACGTCTCAAGGCATGAATCGAGATCCTAAAGGCATGTCTCTTCGTCTATATCTAAACGCGCACTCGATTTACTAAAAATCCTGAAACGAGCAAACGAACAAGGCGATCTACAAAGGGAACGGAATGCGAGACGACAACTCGCGGACCTCCCACAACGTTAACTCAAAACAGAAAACTCAAATAAAACCGATTATCCATTACGAAAATAAAAAGTTGCCGAAGCAACAAGGGATTCGAAGCCATAGAAGGCCAGTCCCAAACACGTACAAAAGCCGCACTCGGCCAAACACATCTAATTTTTTTTTTTTTTTTTAAAAGTCTCGTAAGAGACTAAAACTTCAAACATCCTCCGCATACGGAGCCTCATCTTCATCCATCGCATCACCTTCACCCTCGATAGCAACCTCTGGGTCGTCACCCTTATCCGCTTCAGGCTGAGACACGTCTTCAGGAGCGAGAATCGGATCGGAATCGCTCCCCTCGATAGGAATAGACGTTTCTGTCACACGGGCAGCTGATTCCTTGAAACTCTTCATCTTGCGCTGAAGCCTGCGCAGCTCCGAAGCCTTGGACTTCTTCTCATCCTTCGCTTTGATCAGGGAAACCACGGTCCTTCCAAGGTCACGATCCAGGTCGCTAATTCGAGCTTCGAATCGAGACATTTCCGCGGAATGCACTTCTTCTATCGATTTCTGTTTCCCTTCGAGCTGAGCCGACCTCGCCTGCGATTCGGCTAACACTTTGGCTAAACTCTCAACTTCGGATCCGCATTCTTTGATCATCCCATCGATCATCGACACAAACTAAAAAAAAAAAACCAAGGAAGACGGTCAGCTGCGAACATAATCTTTAAAAACGTATGATTGCGAACCCGTACCTTGGTGCGTTGCTGCGACATCGACATCATGCTCGGTGTCTTGCTAGACGAAGCCCCGGTCTCGGAACCCTTCACGGCTCTCTTTCTCGCAGGAGCATCTGGGTTCGGACGAGTTCTCTTGAGGCTTTTCGCTGAAGCAGACGGCACCGCACTAAGCGCCGGAAGCCCTAAGACAATCACCCTCTTAACCGGAGCAGGAGGTCCCAGAATCGTAACTGGATCAACTGCAGCAGGAGTCGTAACTGATTCAACGGCGGAAGGAGCCACGACCGGTTCGACCACAGCTGGAGACGCAACTGACTCTGTCATGACGGGGGCTACGGTTAGTCCGACCTCAGCGGCAACAGTGACGTTTTCGGCTACAAGGGGAGGCGCACTCGACGGTTCAGTGGCAATGCCCGAGGAGCCCACTACTGCATCCGCCGTTTCGTCTAGTATAGCCTTGACCTCTCTTGCAAGAACGGACGAATCCACCGGAGGTACGTCGCTCGACACGGCATCTTCCTCAGCGTCGCTACGATCCATCTCATCTTGAAACAAGAGAAACTCGGAAAGCCGAGCATCCTGTGGATATGCCGGAGGATTGTCACCGGATGGAACTTCATGGTTTTGCTGATCACCTTGGGAAGAAGACATCTTAAGAATTTNTTTCTTCAGGAAATTGCGGACTGGGGGGCTAACTGTTGGTGTCGAAAACCGTACTCTCGAAATCAACGTCTGCGATAGCTTCTGTAAAAGGGAGATCATTACTTTCCGCAAAAGTGATTTTATAAAACTCAGAATCATTTTATAAAACTCGAGAATCGTTTTATAAAACTCGAGAATCGTTTTATAAAACTCGAGAATCATTTTATAAAACTCGAGAATCATTTTATAGAACTCGAGAATCGTTTTATAAAACTCGAGAATCATTTTATAAAACTCGAGAATCGTTTTATAAAACACGAGAATCGTTTTATAAAACTCGAGAATCGTTTTATAAAACTCGAGAATCGTTTTATAAAACTCGAGAATCGTTTTATAAAACTCGAGAAACGTTTTATAAAATTCAAGAATCGTTTTATAAAACTCGAGAATCGTTTTATAAAACTCGAGAATCGTTTTATAAAACTCGAGAATCGTTTTATAAAACTCGAGAATCGTTTTATAAAACTCGAGAATCGTTTTATAAAACTCGAGAATCGTTTTATAAAATTCGAGAATCGTTTTACAAAATCGCAAAAAACCGAAAAAGCCGTAAACGCGAACTAGTCACGACTAGTTCGCCCATCGGCGATCTAAGCCGGTCCCGGCTTAGATCGCCGATGGGCGAACTAAGGACACTCCTCTAGTACGCCCATCGGCGATCTAAGCCGGTCCCGGCTTAGATCGCCGATGGGGGAACTAAAAAAACTTCCCGGACACTCCGCGTCTCGATTTCCCGCATTCCCGATTCGAAACTTACGTCTTTCGACAAGGTCGTGTTCTGAACCACGGCCGAAATATCTCTCGTTCCATCTCGATCCGACTTACCGTTCGAGTTTTACGATAAAAACCGTAAAACTTCGTTTTCTCGGAAAGAACTCGAGGAAATCGTATAAAACGGCAACGGTTAAAAGAAACACCGAACATTGCCTAAACTATACGATTTATTCGAGATTTCTCGACGAAATCATAAAAAACGCGCTTTTAGTGAAAAACGCCGAGTAAGTCATAAAAAACGTGTTTTTAATAAAAAATCGAGTAAATCGTAAAACTTTGCGATTAACTCGAGAAATTTATTAAAACAACGTCAGATCAGGAAGCAATCCCGTAAAAAGTCGGAAAACGGTTTTTATCGCAAAACGGCCCGGAAGGACCTAAAACGCTATAAAAACCCATCTTGTGATTTTTACGGAATCTGACCCGTGGATTTGATAACGTTTTGACGGTTTACTCGCAGAAAGCAAATAAAAGTCAAGTTTGAACATAAAAGGAAGGTTTGAAGAGAAATATAATATTTCCGCAGAAGAAAAGGAAGGATCGAGAAGAATGGAAAATTCCCGATTTAAGTCAAATCTGGGCGAAATGGAAAGATCGGATAGCCAAGACGAGGAGTATATAAAGAGGAGGTCTAGGGCAGAAGCAAGGACACGAAATCAGACCTAGAAGAGACGGCTGCTAGCTTAGAATTTAGGACTTAGCGTTTAGACTAGCACTTCAGATCCTTAGAACGTTTTAACGTCTAAGTTCTTCAATTCTACTTGTAACAGTTGTCGATTCTTATTCAATAAAAGCTTTCTTACGATTTCTTATCTCTTTATTCTTTGTTGTTCATCCATATTCCTTTAAATCCGTTTGTNAACGATAACTTAGAATTTGAATGAAAATAAACGAAATAGAGAGCAAAGAGGTTCTTATTCCGAATCTGCGTAGAACTGGTACAAAAGAGTAGCCGAAAAGCTTAAGAACGAAAACCCTAATTGAGACGCAGCTCGCTAACAGAAAAACAGAAATATTCCTAAATGCTAGTTTTGGTGGTGAGAGCTCTGAATTTCGTGTTGTGCTTCTGCCCTAGACCTCCTATTTATATACTCCTCGCCTTGGCTATCCGATCTTTCCATTTCGCCCAGATTTGACTAAATCGGGAATTTTCCATTCTTCTCGATCCTTCCTTTTCTTCTGCGGAAATCTTCTATTTCTCTTCAAACCTTCCTTTTTATCTTTAAACTTGGCTTTTATTTTCCTTCTGCGAGTAAACCGTCAAAACATTATCAAATCTGCGGGTTTGATTCCGTTGAAATCGCGAGATGGGTTTTTATCGCGTTTTAGGTCCTTCCGGGCCGTTTTGCGATAAAAACCATTTTCCGACTTTATACAGGATCGTTTCCTGATCTGACGTCGTTTTTAATAAATTTCTCGAGTTAATCGCAAGATCTTACGATTTACTCGACTTTTTATTAAAAACACGTTTTTTACGACTTACTCGGCGTTTTATATTAAAAGCGCATTTTTTATGATTTGAACGAGAAATATCGAATAAACCGTATAATTTAGGCAATGTTCGGTGTTTCGTTTAACCGTTTCCGTTTTATACGATTTCCTCGACTTCTTTCCTAGAAAACGAAGTTTTACGGTTTTTATCGTAAAACTCGAACGGTAAGTCGGATCGAGATGGAACGAGAGATATTTTGGCCGTGGTTTAGAGCGCGACCTTGTCGAAAGACGTAAGTTTCGAATCCGGAATGCGGGAAATCGAGACGCGGAGTGTCCGGGACGTCTCTAGTTCGCCCATCGGCAAACTAAGCCGGTCCGGCTTACGGCTTTTTCGGTTTTTTGCGGTTTCGTAAAACGATTCTCGAGTTTTATAAAACGATCTTCGGATTTCATAAAACGACCTTTGAGTTTTAGAAAACGATCTTCGAGTTTTATAAAACGATCTTTGAGTTTTATAAAACGATCTTCGAGTTTTATAAAACGATCTTTGAGTTTTATAAAACGATCTTCAAGATTTATAAAACGATTCTCGAGTTTTATAAAGCGATTTCTCGAGTTTTATAAAATGATCTTTCGAGTTTTATAAACGATCTTTGAGTTTTATAAAACGATCTTCGAGTTTTACAAAAACGATTCTTGAGTTTTATAAAATGATTTCTCGAGTTTTATAAAACGATTTCTCGAGTTTTATAAAACGATCTTCGGATTTCATAAAACGACCTTTGAGTTTTATAAAACGATCTTCGTGTTTTCTAAAATGATCTTTTTTTATAAAACGATCTTCAAGATTTATAAAACGATTTCTCGAGTTTTATAAAACGGTCTTCGAGTTTTATAAAACGATCTTCCAGTTTAATAAAATGATTCTCGAGTTTTATAAAACGATTTCTCGAGTTTTATAAAACGATCTCTCGAGTTTTATAAAACGATTCTCAAGTTTTATAAAACGATTTCTCGAGTTTTATAAAATGATATCTCGAGTTTTATAAAACGATTTCTCGAGTTTTATATAATGATCTTGAGTTTTATAAAACTATTCCTCGGGTTTTATAAAACCGTTCTTTTTGTATTTTCGCGGGGAGTTTTGGCTATTTATTCCGTCGTACCGATTTTGACACCAACAAGTCTTCTCCATAAACCTGAGTGTACCCTCTTGCAACCAATCTGGTCTTCTTCCTCTCTAGCTTTCCATTAGCCAAATATTTGATGGTGAAGAGTAACCGGCTGGTCACAGCTTTCTTGCCCTTAGGTAACTCAGTTTCAAACCATGTGTCATTCCTTTCCATAGCACCCATCTCTGCTCCCACTGATTCTCTCCATCCCTCATCTTCCATTGCCTCTTCATAGGTCTTTGGAATGAAGTCTTGGTCGAGATTAGTCATAAAGACTTGGTGTTGCTGAGGGAAAGTTGCCATTGAGCATGCTGCTTGAATGGGATGTGCAACAACATTGTTGTTGAAGTACACCCGTGTGTTGATCCAGTTGGATGGAGGATGTCTAATCCGAGTGCTTCTCCTTAGTGGTTGAAGTTGTTGTTGCTCTTCTACCACTGGTTCTGGTTCTCCCATAACTTCACCAGCCTCCTCCTCATTTTGATGATGACCTGATTCTGTTTCACCATCTTAATCATGTGCACTTGCTGAATCATCTTCATTCTCTCTTGATGGTTGTGATTCAGATTCATTTCCCCCCTCAGGATCAAGTTGGTGAGGCTGAGAGTGTGATTCAGGAGCACTAGGTGCGGATGAATCTGTGGTGGTTGAGGGAATTGAGGAGCTGATTCCTAGGCTCTCCATGATGATCCGCAGGTTGGTAGCTCTATCTGATCCTCCATGAGACAAATCACTGAGGTCTTCCCAATTTTTCTTGTCATAGAACCCTTTTTCCTCCACAAATTTGACATCCCTTGACACTAGAACCCTCCTAGACTCTGGACAGTAGCATTTTTACCCTTTTTGTGTGTGTGCATATCCAATGAACATGGCTTTGACACTCTTAGGATCTAGCTTGCTTCTTTGTTCACCTGGTACCAATACATAGCACACACATCCAAACACACGTAAGTGATCTAGAGGAGGGTTTGTTTTATGCAATACCTGAAATGGAGATTCATCTTGCAGGATTTTAGTTGGTGTCCTATTGATCAAGTAGCATGCAGAAACCACAGCATCACTCCAAAACCTTTTAGGAACACTAGTATGGAACATCATACTCCTTGCTACTTCCATCAGGTGGCGATTCTTCCTCTCAGCCACCCCATTTTGCTGAGGTGTGTATGGGTAGCTTGTTTGGTGAATGATCCCATGTCTAGCTAAGTGGTGTTTGAACGCATGACTTGTGTTTTCTCCACCATTATCAGACCTAAAAATTTTAATCTTAGAGTTGAAATGGTTAGTGACATAGTTTTGAAAGTTTGTAAATGCTTCTAACACCTTATCTTTGCTTGGGATCAATGTTAACTAAGTAAACTTTGATTTTTCATCTATAAATGTAACAAAATACTTATGATTTTCCCTAGATAAACAAGGTGCTGTCCAGACATCAGAATGAACCAAATCAAAGCAGTTTTCATAAATAGTCATAGATTTAGGAAAAACAGATTTGCAATGTTTACCAAGGATACAAGCTTCACAGCTTTCATTTTTAAAAGATAGATTAGGTAACATCAATGCTAAAGCTCTAGAATGAGGGTGGCCTAATCTAGCATGCCATAAAACATCAGTAGATAAAACAGAAGTGGATTTAAATGCATAAGATAAATCTGAACTAGTCTTGGTGTCTTCAAGAACATATAGCTCTCCTTTGCTCACACCTTTTCCCAGCATCTTACTAGTCTCAATATCCTGAAAGCAAACCTCATTAATACTAAAAATCACATTACAATTAAGATCATTAGTAGCTTTCTTTACTGATAGCAAGTTGGAAGTAAAGGTGGGCATATAAAGAGCTTGAGATTCTTTGTCAAACAAGTTCAAATTTCCTGTTGTTTTTTAGAGTTCTAACAACTCTGGTTGTCTGTGTTTGAGAGGGAAAACGAGTTTAGATATTTGGTTTGGTAAAGAAAGAAATCTGATGAAACAAAAGTATGAACTTGATTAGAAACTAGAGACTTTGAGAGATTATGGAGAGATTTAGAGTATAAGAAAGGGGTAGACTAAGGGAAACTAATCAAGAACACACTGATATTATTTCTCTAAGCTTTAAGCTTTTCATTCATGAAGGAGGAGAGGCATTGTGCCTCCTCACTCGCTTAGGGTTTACAAAACTCCTACACATTGCTTTTATAAGCTCACATAAGACTAAAGCATAAACCTAAATCCTATGGATATAATTGCTTGATAGAAATGGATGTTTAAGATGGTGTGTGGACTGGTCTTCTCTTGGTTGGTGGCGAGTTTGAATGAATGACTGAGATGCATTCATTTGAATCTTCATTTGAACATGCGGCCAAGATTGGTAAATGTTGGCGCATGTGAGCTGTAAAGGTAAAGGCTCCTCCTTTCCCTTTCCAGCCTGGCCTTATCCTTCCAATATGCCAAAGGCATATTCCTCTCCTTCCTTAGCTCAAACGGTCACATGATTCCAAGATAAGTCGCCCTATCTTTGCACATAACATTTCTGCCCGGTTTAGGAACTTGGTACGGCCAGAACTCCTCCCAAGCTTATCTTGTACGGACCATGTACGGCCATGTCCGTACAAGACCCTAATTTTGCACATCCTTAACTTTTTTTATGGCAAAATAAGGTTTAAGCATGTTTTGGTCAACCGTGGTTCGTACGGATCCGTACAAGTCCGTACGGCCCGGCCCGACCACCCTATTTTTGCACATCTGACCAAACTCCACCAACCTCTTCCAAATGTGGTCAAGTCTCTTCTAGACTTGCCCTAAGCTTGTACCAACTCTTGATCACTCCTTGATCTTCATTTGGTCACACCAACACCTCTCTTGGACATCTTAAGGCTTCTTTGGTCCATATGGGTCCGTACGGTCCGAGTACGTCCGTCCGTACCAAACTCATATGGCCAATGCCTTAAGTGTTCCCAAGACCTTTTCATTCCACCACACTCATCACACTACCATCTCTGTTGGGGTCAAAATCGGTACGACGGAATTAATAGCCAAAACTTTCCGCAAGAATACAAAAAGAACAGTTTTATAAAGCTCGAGAATTGCTTTATAAAACTCGAGAAATCATTTTATAAGGCTCGAGAATCATTTTATAAAACTCGAAAAAACGTTTCATAAAACTCGGGAATCTTTTTATAAAACTCGAGAATCATTTTATAAAACTCGAGAAATCGCTTTATAAAACTCGAGAAATCGTTTTATAAAATCCGAGAATCGCTTTATAAAACTCGAGAAATCGTTTTATAAGGCTCGAGAATCGTTTTATAAAACTCGAAAAAACGTTTCATAAAACTCGGGAATCGTTTTATAAAACTCGAGAATCGTTTTATAAAACTCGAGAAATCGCTTTANTTTATAAAACTCAAGAATCGTTTTATGAAATTCGAGAATCGTTTTATAAAACTCAAGAATCGTTTTATGAAATTCGAGAATCGTTTTATAAAACTCGAAGATCATTTTTATAAAACTCAAAAGTCGTTTTATGAAATCCGAAGATCGTTTTATAAAACTCGAGAATCGTTTTATAAAACCGCAAAAAACCGCAAAAAAAAACCGAAAAAGCCGTAAAACGCGAACTAGTAGCAACTAGTTCGCCCATCGGCGATCTAAGCCGGACCCGACTTAGATCGCCGATGGGCAATCTAAGAAACACCCTATAGATCGCCCATAGGCGTACTAAGCCTGGCCCGGCTTAGTACGCCGATGGGCGATCTAAGAAGCATTCTCTAGTTCGCCCATCGGCGTACTAAGCCGGGCCCGGCTTAGTACGCCGATGGGCGATCTAAAACATGCATGACTGGTTCGCCCATCGGCCTACTAAGCCGGGGCCGGCTTAGTACGCCGATGGGCGAACTAAAAAAACTTCCCGGACACTCCGCGTCTCGATTTCCCGCATTCCCGATTCGATACTTACGTCTTTCAACAAGGTCGCGTTCTAAACCACGGCCGAAATATCTCCCGTTCCATCTCGATCCGACTTACCGTTCGAGTTTTACGATAAAAACCGTAAAACTTCGTTTTCTCGGAAATAACTCGAGGAAATCGTACAAAACGGCAACGGTTAAACGAAACACCAAAGATTGCCTAAACTATACGATTTATTCGAGATTTCTCGTTAAAATCGTAAAAAAACGCGCTTTTAATAAAAAACGCCGAGTAAGTCGTAAAAAACGTGTTTTTAATAAAAAGTCGAGTAAATCATAAAACTTTGCGATTAACTCGAGAAATTTATTAAAAACAACGTCAGATCAGGAAACGATCCCGTAAAAGTCGGAAAACGATTTTTATCGTAAAACGGCCCGGAAGGACCTAAAGACCCATCTCGCGATTTTAACGGAATCTAACCCGCAGATTTGATAAAGTTTTGACGGTTTACTCGCAGAAAGAAAATAAAAGTCAATTTTAAACATAAAAGGAAGGTTTGAAGAGAAATAGAAGATTTCCGCAGAAGAAAAGGAAGGATCGAGAAGAATGGAAAATTCCCGATTTAAGTCAAATCTGGGCGAAATGGAAAGATCGGATAGCCAAGACGAGGAGTATATAAAGAGGAGGTCTAGGGCAGAAGCACAAGGAAGAAAATCAGAGCTCTCACCACCAAAACTAGCATTTAGGAATCTTTCCGTTTTTCTGTTAGCTAGCTGCGTCTCAATTAGGGTTTTCTAGTTCTTACGCTTTCGGCAATTCTTTTTGTACTAGTTCAACGCAGATTCGGAATAAGAACCTCTTTGCTCTCTATTTTCGTTTATTCTCATTTTAATTCTAAGTTATCGTACTCTTATTTTCGTTGTGCGGTTCTCGCAGATAGCCGGTTCCTCTGGAAACTTAGGGTTTTCCCGAAGTATCCTTATTTACGATTTATTTGACAGTAGGGTGAAATCGACTCCCACAGTTTGGCGCTATAAGGAGGGGGGGTCGGATCTATCTTACACCATAACCACAACATGACCAACGAAGAAACGATGACTGGTGACAACCAAACTCGCGACGAACGCGATAACGTTGAAACACCGCTACCAAAAGACGCGCCTGCGGCCAACGCTACAAACGCTAACGCCGAGACCGTCGAAAAGATGCTTTCCGAGTTTAACAAAAAATCGGAAGAGCAGGAAAAGCTCATTGGTTCACTCGCAAAACGGCTCGAAACCCTAACTGCGAGAACCAAAGAAATTCGCCCCCGCGGAACTACCAAAATCCGCGGAGGGAGACTCGATTTCGGCGCTCCTACGGATCGTCCCAGAATCGATCAGGGAAACGTACCGGAAAAGGATTCCGGAAAAGAAAACCCTGACACGACGCTGAACGAATCGGAAAAATCTCCTACTCGCGAACAGGAGACCGAAGGCGACGGCATCGAACGGGTCAACTTAGAAACAAGCGACCAGGCCGATTCGACAGACGAAGACGCCGACGTCAATCCTAGGAGAAGGAAAACTCGCAGTCCTCAACCGGAGTCGTCTCCCGAACGTTCCTTCACTGGAGACGAAGGAGAACTCGACTTCGCGCGATACGCGAAAACCGCCGAGGAGCGATCTCCGGTCACTCGCAGCAAACGCCGACAGGGTCGGAAAACTGCTGGCAATCAGACCGAGATTCGCGATCTCCGCGAATACATTACCAAAACGGCCGCAGCGGTAAAAGCGGTGAAATTTCAGATTCACCACGCGACCAGCGCCGCACCCGAGATCGATCGGCTGCTGTACGAATCTCGGAAAACGCCTTTCACGGCTCGCATCACCGAGCTCAAACTGCCCGATCTCGGAAAGCTTAAAGTGCCAACTTACGACGGGACGACCGATCCCAAAGCGCACCTGCAAGCGTTCCAGATCACCATGGGACGAGCCAAGCTCAAGAACCACGAAAAAGACGCAGGTTACTGCCGCCTCTTCGTCGAAAACCTAGAAGGAGCCGCGCTCGAATGGTTCGCCAAACTTAGGCGGAATTCGATCGGAAGTTTCCGTCGACTGGCTTNCGTCGAAAACCTAGAAGGAGCCGCGCTCGAATGGTTCGCCAAACTTAGGCGGAATTCGATCGGAAGTTTCCGTCGACTGGCTTCGGAGTTCCTGAAACAATACTCGATGTTCATCAACCCGGAGACCTCCGACGCCGATCTCTGGAGCTTGGTGCACGAGGAAGACGAGCCTCTCCGCGATTTCATGAGTAGATTCAAAATCGTCATGGCTAGGGTTAGCGGGATCAGCGACAAAGCCGCCATCGACGCGTTAAGAAAATCGCTCTGGTATAAATCGGAGTTCCGCAGATGGATAACTCTCGAGAAACCGCGGACGATCCAGGATGCGCTCCATAAGGCCACCGACTTCATAACCATCGAGGAGGAAACTAAAGTCCTGTCCGAGAAGCATAAGCTGACGAAAACATCCACATGGGATAACGCGTCCGAGCAGAAGCAGAAGAAGAAGAGCTCTCGTAACGACAAATTCATCCATCACGAGGGGCAGGATCTCCGAGGGGCGCATAACTACGCCATCAACTCCGGTTCGTAGCAAGGGCGAACTACGGGAAACACGAATACGCCGACGTCCATCCTAGGAGAAGGAAAACTCGCAGTCCTCAACCGGAGTCGTCTCCCGAACGTTCCTTTACTGGAGACGAAGGAGAACTCGACTTCGCGCGATACGCGAAAACCGCCGAGGAGCGATCTCCGGTCACTCGCAGAAAACGCCGACAGGGTCGGAAAACTGCTGGCAATCAGACCGAGATTCGCGATCTCCGCGAATACATTACCAAAACAGCCGCAGCGGTAAAAGCGGTGAAATCTCAGATTCACCACGCGACCAGCGCCGCACCCGAGATCGATCGGCTGCTGTACGAATCTCGGAAAACGCCTTTCACGGCTCGCATCACCGAGATCAAACTGCCCGATCCCGGAAAGCTTAAAGTACCAAATTACGACGGGACGACCGATCCCAAAGCGCACCTGCAAGCGTTCCAGATCACCATGGGACGAGCCAAGCTCAAGAACCACGAAAAAGACGCAGGTTACTGCCGCCTCTTCGTCGAAAACCTAGAAGGAGCCGCGCTCGAATGGTTCGCCAAAATTAGGCGGAATTCGATCGGAAGTTTCCGTCGACTGGCTTCGGAGTTCCTGAAACAATACTCGATGTTCATCAACCCGGAGACCTCCGACGCTGATCTCTGGAGCTTGGTGCACGAGGAAGACGAGCCTCTCCGCGATTTCATGAGTAGATTCAAACTCGTCATGGCTAGGGTTAGCGGGATCAGCGACAAAGCCGCCATCGACGCGTTAAGAAAATCGCTCTAGTATAAATCGGAGTTCCGCAGATGGATAACTCTCGAGAAACCGTGGACGATCCAGGATGCGCTCCATAAGGCCACCGACTTCATAACCATCGAGGAGGAAACTAAAGTCCTGTCCGAGAAGCATAAGCCGACGAAAACATCCGCAAGGGATAACGCGTCCGAGCAGAAGCAGAAAAAGAAGAGCTCTCGTAACGACAAATTCGTCCATCACGAGGGGCAGGATCTCCGAGGGGCGCATAACTANATTACGACGAGAATTCTTTCTGCGACCTCCACCAAACCCATGGTCATTCCACCGTGAACTGCAAAGTTCTCGGCGCCAGACTGGCCGCGAAGCTAGTCGCGGGAGAACTTTCCGAGATATCAAGCGTCAAGGATCTCATCCGCGACTCGGACCGCGTCCCGAGGAATGACAAAAACGCGCAAACCCCGCCTCAGGGAAACCAGTCGGGCGAAAAACGCGGAAGAAAAACAGACGAGAAGGGTAACGATGCTAACCGCCGTAAAATCAACATGATCATCGGCGAATCGCCATACTTTAACGACACCGCCTCGTCGATAAAATATCACCAACGTAAAGCCGAAACCGGCTTGAGTTGGAAGGAGCCGATGGACGATTCTCCGACAGGAGTAATCTCTTTCAATGATGCTGAAACCGGCGGAATCGACCAACTGCATGCCGATCCCCTTGTCATCGATTTGGTGATAAGCGATCTAGAGGTTGCGCGAATCCTAGTTGATACCGGAAGCACGGTCAACGTCATCTTCCGCAACACGCTAGCACGGATGGGAATCGACCCGGAAGCACGGTCAACGTCATCTTCCGCAACACGCTAGCACGGATGGGAATCGACCTCTCGGAAGTCGAGCCAATTCCAAAACCGCTGACTAGTTTCTCTGGCGAAACGTCAATGACCTTGGGATCAATCCGACTACCGGTCGTCGCGAAAGAAGTGACGAGAATTGTTAACTTCGCGGTAGTCAATGTCCCGGCTATCTACAACGTGATTATGGGCACGCCATGGATAAATTCCATGAAGGCGGTTCTGTCCACGTATCACTTAGGCATCAAATTCCCGACGCCTACGGGAGTCGCAGTAATTTGGGGATGCCAAAGACAGTCGCGATCTTGCTTCCTGGCCGAACATAAGCTGAGGAAATTAGCGGTCGCGATCGTGAAACCAAAACGGGCAAAGGTCACGCCACCGCCCGCAGACAACAACCCGAAGCAAGCAACGGCGAGAAACCCGAAGTTTCCGCACCCATCGCTTCCGCCCAACCGGTGGAGACAATCCCGGACAAAGACATCGATCCTGCGACTGAGGCGATCGAGACGTCTACGACAGCCGAGTAAACACACTCGCGCAAACAATCAGAACTACGAGATGGCTTGATTTCCGAAAGGAATACGTAGGCAGCTCGCCTAAAGACGAGTTCAGCTATCCCCCTTTCCAAAGCGGAGGGGGGGGGGGGGGGGGGGGGGG
>CAKOAT010886265.1:126670-149785 GCA_932364175.1 Eruca vesicaria subsp. sativa
ACGGCGGGCCATCGCATCGGAAAGTTCTAAGCTTCGACGGGATTCAGCTTCATATTCTTCTCTCACACGAGCAGTCTCCTTCGCGGCCAAATCCTGGGCACGAGAGAAATTAGCATCGATCTCCTCTCTGATACGAACAGCCTCCGCCTCTGCTGCTGCAGCCCTGGACTCGGCCCTGCGAAGCTCCGCACTATTCGCATTCACCGCCTCACTCATAAAGCGAAGACTCTGCAAGACAGAGCAAACATCCTTCGTAAAAACGTACGTACATAATCATAAAAAAGAATAGGCAGACCTTGTTGAAAAGCCTCGACGCTTTCGCAAACGGTGTGTCGGCTGGCCCTCGAGATGACGTCTCAGCCGGATCGAATTCGGAAGGCGAAAAATCGATAAGATCCTCGATGTCAAAATCGTCGATAGATGCCGGATCACGGTCAACCGGAACTTCTCTATCCTTCGGGGATCTAGATCTTTCCCTCTCCTCCGCGCCATCGTCCGCCTTAAGATCGGCATGACCATCACAAGAAAAACCGGACGAATAATAGGCGGCAGCACGACGGATCCTTTTCAGAGAAAAAAATCCCCAATGAAGCGGGCCACCGCGCAGAAGATTCATAACCCTCGGAAAATCTTTAAGCATCGGTATCGGAAGCGCAGGCACTGCGAAACAAACGAAAAGGTTAAAACCTATGTCGACATAGATATAGGTATCACGTTAACAAAATACCGTTTTTCACCCGCGCAGCCCTAATCAAAGGAATACAACTCTCCTCCACCGATTCGCCGTCAATTTTGACATAAAAGAAACGGAAGATCCAGGCGTGATCATTCGAGGTAAGCCCGCCAACAACCGTCATGCCCCGTCGAGGGGCTAGGTAAAAACCATCCTTCCTCGCCTTGAACGTCAATATGGACAAAAGATAATCCGCGTCAAGGGACATACCGCGTTCGTACTCCAACACCAGAATCCCGATAAGGTTCTGTAAGCCTTTAGGGTGTAGTTGGCCGAACGGTACTCCAAACCTATCCAAGAATTCAAAAATGGCCCGAGGAATGGGAAACCATAGATGGCAGGTTAACAGAAAGGTTTCATAGCACGTAAAATAACCCAAAGGCGGATCCTCGGCACTCATACCCTCGGCAGGGATGCAAAACTGAACCGACTCGGGGATCGCGTAGGTGTTTCTCAAATATTGGAGAGAACCAACGGTACTCGTGCTCACGCCAACTACCCTCTTCCGAGGATTCTTTCTTTTCGGAACCCAGAAGTTCGGAGGCGGCACCTCCGCGGCTCTCACGGCTGAATAGTAGTCTGCGAACTCTTCCTTAGTCGTAAAGAAACGTTGGAAGACCGGCTTGGGGAGAGAACAGCTGCCNAGGATTCTTTCTTTTCGGAACCCAGAAGTTCGGAGGCGGCACCTCCGCGGCTCTCACGGCTGAATAGTAGTCTGCGAACTCTTCCTTAGTCGTAAAGAAACGTTGGAAGACCGGCTTGGGGAGAGAACAGCTGCCGGAAGTGTCAAGGTCGCTCGGATCAAAGATTGATGCATGAGCATTATCGGAAATTCTCCGTCCAGAAGACATGTTGGGTAAAATCGAAAGGAAAAATCTAGAAGAGAAAGTAGAGAGAAGCCTTCTTAAAACTTAAGCAAGTTATGGAGGAATGAATGAAAAATTTCCAGAAATCACTCCATATACTTATAGAGAAGAATCTTACTATTCACCTTTGGACTTTTGGCCATTAAAATTCCGCCTAATTCCACCAAACTCGCCAAACTCGCCAAAAAAACTCAAACCACTCGCAAGAATCTCACGATTCTTACGAGCTGGGGGGCTAACTGTTGGGGTCAAAATCGGTACGACGGAATTAATAGCCAAAACTTTCCGCAAGAATACAAAAAGAACAGTTTTATAAAGCTCGAGAATCGCTTTATAAAACTCGAGAAATCATTTTATAAGGCTCGAGAATCGTTTTATAAAACTCGAAAAAACGTTTCATAAAACTCGGGAATCGTTTTATAAAACTCGAGAATCGTTTTATAAAACTCGAGAAATCGCTTTATAAAACTCGAGAAATCGTTTTATAAAATCCGAGAATCGCTTTATAAAACTCGAGAAATCGTTTTATAAGGCTCGAGAATCGTTTTATAAAACTCGAAAAAACGTTTCATAAAACTCGGGAATCGTTTTATAAAACTCGAGAATCATTTTATAAAACTCGAGAAATCGCTTTATAAAACTCGAGAAATCGTTTTATAAAATCCGAGAATCGCTTTATAAAACTCAAGAATCGTTTTATGAAATTCGAGAATCGCTTTATAAAACTCGAGAAATCGTTTTATCAAATCCGAGAATCGTTTTATAAAACTCGAAAAAACGTTTCATAAAACTCGGGAATCGTTTTATAAAACTCGAGAATCGTGTTATAAAACTCGAGAAATCCCTTTATAAAACTCGAGAAATCGTTTTATAAAATCCGAGAATCACTTTATAAAACTCAAGAATCATTTTATAAAATTCGAGAATCGCTTTATAAAACTCGAGAAATCGTTTTATAAAATCCGAGAATCGCGTTATAAAACTCAAGAATCGTTTTATGAAATCCGAAGATCGTTTTATAAAACTCGAGAATCGTTTTATAAAACCGCAAAAAACCGCAAAAAAAAAACCGAAAAAGCCGTAAAACGCGAACTAGTCGCAACTAGTTCGCCCATCGGCGATCTAAGCCGGACCCGACTTAGATCGCCGATGGGCGATCTAAGAAACACTCTCTAGATCGCCCATCGGCGATCTAAGCCGGGCCCGGCTTTGATCGCCGATGGGCGATCTAAGAGTCACTCTTTAGATCGCCCATCGGCGTACTAAGTAGGGCCCGGCTTAGTACGCCGATGGGCGATCTAAGAAGCATTCTCTAGTTCGCCCATCGGCGTACTAAGCCGGGCCCGGCTTAGTACGCCGATGGGCGATCTAAAACATGCATGACTAGTTCGCCCATCGGCGTACTAAGCCGGGCCCGGCTTAGTACGCCGATGGGCGAACTAAAAAAATTCCCGGACACTCCGCGTCTCGAGTTCCCGCATTCCCGATTCGAAACTTACGTCTTTCGACAAGGTCGCGTTCTAAACCACGGCCGAAATATCTCCCGTTCCATCTCGATCCGACTTACCGTTCCAGTTTTACGATAAAAACCGTAAAACTTCGTTTTCTCGGAAATAACTCGAGTAAATCGTATAAAACGGCAACGGTTAAACGAAACACCGAACATTTCCTAAACTATACGATTTATTCGAGATTTCTCGTTAAAATCTTAAAAAAACGCGCTTTTAATAAAAAACGCCGAGTAAGTCGTAAAAAACGTGTTTTTAATAAAAAGTCGAGTAAATCATAAAACTTTGCGATTAACTCGAGAAATTTATTAAAAACAATGTCAGATCAGGAAACGATCCCGTAAAAGTCGGAAAACGATTTTATCGCAAAACGGCCCGGAAGGACCTAAAACGCGATAAAAACCCATCTCGCGATTTTAACGGAATCTAACCCGCAGATTTGATAACGTTTTGACGGTTTACTCGCAGAAAGAAAATAAAAGTCAAGTTTAAACATAAAAGGAAGGTTTGAAGAGAAATATAAGATTTCCGCAGAAGAAAAGGAAGGATCGAGAAGAATGGAAAATTCCCGATTTAAGTCAAATCTGGGCTAAATGGAAAGATCGGATAGCCAAGACGAGGAGTATATAAAGACGAGGTCTAGGGCAGAAGCACAAGGACGAAAATCAGAGCTCTCACCACCAAAACTAGCATTTAGGAATCTTTCCGTTTTTCTGTTAGCGAGCTGCGTCTCAATTAGGGTTTTCTAGTTCTTACGCTTTCGGCAATTCTTTTTGTACCATTTCAACGCAGATTCGGAATAAGAACCTCTTTGCTCTCTATTTTCGTTTATTCTCATTTTAATTCTAAGTTATCGTATTCTTATTTTCGTTGTGCGGTTCTCGCAGATAGCCGGTTCCTCTGGAAACTTAGGGATTTCCCGAAGTTTCCTTATTTACGATTTATTTGACAGTAGGGTAAAATCGACTCCCACAATCTCTGTTCTTCAAGTCAACATTTTCTATCCCTTTAATGGGTATACTATCTCCATTTTCTATCAAAACATTACCTAGTACTGGTTTGATATTACTAATGAGATTAACATCCCTAATCATGTGATGTGTAGCTCCTGAGTCAACTATCATAGGTCTACTAAGTTCTGATGTATTTAACATAGATTTTAAAGAAAAACTACTAAGGTTACCAGAGTTGGCATTGAGGGCCTTGATGAGTGCCTCAAAGTCAGACTTGCGGATGAAGGAGACACCATTGGAAGGCTGTGAAGATCCAGACCCAACCACCCGTGTAGTTGCTGCCATAGCTCTCCCATCCTCCCCCATGTGCATTGCTGCATTGGTAGGCTGTGACCCTTCTTGTGCTCTAGCTTCATTAGCCTTAGGACGGTTGTATCTATTTGCTGAGGCAGGTCTCAAGTGTGGGTGTAGGATCCAGCAGTTGGTTTTAGAGTGACCTTCCTTCTTGCAATGTTCACACATGACTTACTTATCTCCTCCACCACCTCTAGGCTTGAAGTAAGACTTATTAGCTGCAGCATTATCTACCTTCTCAGCTTTGTTGGCCATGGTTAGCTCGCCTTTTCCTCCAAATAAACCTTCTGAGCCTAGCTCCTTCTGTAGTTGAGAGCACACTTCATCATAGCTTGGAAGATCCTTGGACCTTAGTATGTCCTTTAGGACCTCATTGAAGCTTGGGTGAAGTGTGAGCAACAGTCCAAAGACTTTGTCTTGCTCACGCCTTTCTCCAAGAACACTAGGGTCAGTGGTGCTTGGTCTCAGCATCTCAAGCTCTGACCAAAGCTGGCTGTACTTCCCTAGATGCTTGGTGAAGTCCATCTCCTCTTGATGCAAGTTGTTGATGGCCCTTTTCACCTCAATGATCCGGGTCAGGTTTGATGTGTTTCCATAAACCTTTTGAAGAGTTTCCCACAGTTGCTTTGCGGTTTCACAGTGGGAATATGACTCCACAATGGGAGTATCAAGTGAGCTTTGCAAGATAGACAATACCATGAGATCCTCTTGTTCCTATTTGTCGTTGTCCACCTCTACAACCTCCTTTCCGTCAGCTCCTTGGGTGATTTGCTTTGGTGCCTCACTTGTGGTGATGTGCTTCCATAAGCCTCGTCCTCCAAGAGCAGTCTTGTCCAATCTTGACCAGGTAATGTAGTGTGCTCCCTTTAGAGTAGCCGGAATCATGAGGGCTTTGTGCAGCTGATAATCCATCTTCTCCATCTTCTTCTTGCTTTTGTCTAGCGGGTAATAGGGTGAATCAGGAGTAAATGAAGTGAAACTTGTCTAGACAGGAGAAAAGAAGTGAAAGAGGGATTATAGAACTTGTAGATAGGAGAAGAAAGTAGGAATCAGCCAAGAGAAAGTCAAAAACAAGGTTCGGCCAGAGTATTGTCCACTGGTCCAAAGTGTGTTCTTGAGCTGAAACAAGATTTTAATCGGTTTAAATGAAAGAGTGAAGTGAGTAGAGTAATTGTGCGGAAGTGTTTAAGGAAATCAGGAGCTTAAAGCTCTGATACCATGAAAGTAAAAATGAAGAACAAGGAAGAACAAGTGAAGGAAAGAGAGTGAGTTGAATCCGTGTGAGAGAGAGAGAGAGAAACGAGTAAAGAGTAATGAGGAAATTATTTTCCTTAATCAATTTCTGTGTACAAGTATACATATTTAAAGGAGAAGCTCAATGGTAAAGACAACAAGGAAACTATTAAAGAATGGTGCTCTGATCCGTGAGAAAGGGACAGGTCCTCAACGGATCACTCCTTAAGTGAACATGTGACTTTGCTTATTTAAACATTCTTCCTGCTCCCAAAATATCTCCAACGGTTCTCTTTCTCTCTTGACCATACCAGGCGAGTTTAGACTTCTTCTTGCCTTCCAAGTAAAGCTAGGTCATGTCTTAACACCTTGGGATACAAGTCTTGTACGGATGGTCTTGTTCCTCAAGGTTGTACGGACCACACACCCTTACTTGGTTACATGCTTCTCTTCTTCATGTCTTCATGAGTCTCCAATTTAATAGTAGTCATGTAAAGGTGGGATCTTTTAAGGAGAAACCCATGAAGGAAGGTCAGGCACTTGTAAAGAAGGGATCTTTGAAGGAGATTCTCATGAATGAAAGCCAGGCGCTTGTAAAGAGAGGATTTTTGAAGGAGGTTTCCATGGATAAAGGTCAAATAACAAGTCTGGTGGGTGAAGACAAGTGGACTCAAGAAGATCTGAGAGCACTTGAGATCCTCCGTAAGTCCCTCTGAAGCTTAATCCTTGAAGCATATAGTCATTATAAGAATGCTAAGGAGTTATGGGAAAGTCTTGAGGATAGGTATGGGAATAAGTCTAATATTCTTAGGGTCTTTGAGGTTAAGAAAGCTATTAGAGATCTGAAACAAGGGAAGGATGAGTTGAATCAGTTTGTAGAGAAGTTGTGGGGTCTGTGGTCTGAGTTAAATAAATTAAGGCCATGGACTATGGATCCGAAAGTATTACAAGAAATAATGAAGCAGGATGAAGTGCTTAGCTTGCTGTTGGGTTTAAATTCAGAGTGTGATCAGGTAGTGAAGCATATCCTTATGGAAGATAAGCTACCTGCTCTCGGATGGATGTGTGAACAAGTTCAAGGAAGCTGTTCTTATTCAGCTTACATAAGTGATCTAGGGAAGGTCAAACGAGTTCAAGAGAGCCAGAGATAGCAAGAGCGGATGGTCCTATTACCAAGAAGGATTGGGATGAGTTTGTCAAGCATGTGTATGCTTTGGCTACGACCCAGAGACTAGGAGCTCCTGCCAAAGCATCCACATCTAACAAACCCATCATCATTGATTTTGGAGCAACTCATCACATGATAAGTGATAGGAGTCTGATGAGTGATATTAGAACTCACAAAGGGAAGGTCAAGGTGGCTAATGGTGATCAGATTCCAATAGAAGGGATAGGCAACCTAAAGCTGTTTGACAAGGACTCAACAGCCTTCTTTATACCTTAGTTCACATCCAATCTGATCTCTGTGAAGAAAGCAACCGTGGATCTCAATTGCCAAGTGGTATTCATACCAAATGAAGTGGAGTTTCAAGATCTTGATTCTGGACAAGTCATAGGCCCTGGAGACAGCCAGAATGAGCTCTATGACCTCCAAATGGCTAAGCTCCCTAAACCCTTTAATTCTATGTGTTTAAGTAATGATACTGATAGTATTGATTGTATTACTTGTCATGCTAGATTGGGACATCCTCATACTCGTGCAATTGAATTTATTTTACCCACCTTATATTTCAATCATTTGTAGTGTGAAGCATGCATCCTAGGGAAGCATTGTAGAACTGTTTTCCCAACATCAGAGACTATATATGATAATTGCTTTGATCTTTTTCACTTTGATGTGTGGACCTCTCCATGTGTGTCTAGGGACAATCAGAAGTATTTTGTGACTTTCATTGATGAGAAATCTAAGTACACTTGGATCACATTGCTTCCATCTAAGGATAGAGTTCTGGATGCCTTTATAAACTTCCAAGCATATGTTACTAATCATTACAATGCTACTGTGAAGGTACTAAGGTCTGATAATTGAGGGGAATACACCAGTCTTGCCTTCAAGAATCACTTGGCCAAGCATGGGATAGTGCATCAGACTACTTGTCCCTATACACCACAGCAGAATGGGGTAGCTGAGAGGAAAAATAGGCATTTGATGGAGGTGGCTAGGTCCATGATGTATCATGCTAATGTTCCTAGACGGTTTTGGAGTGATGCAGTTCAGACAGCCTACTATCTTATCAACCGGATTCCAACCAAAATTTTGAAGGATCTGTCTCCTTATGAAGTGTTGAACAAAACCAAGCCATACATAGATCATCTCAGAGTCTTTGGGTGCCTATGCTATGTCTGGGTTCCTGGAGAGCAGAGAAACAAGATGGATGCAAAGAGTACTTAAGCTATGTTCATTGGTTACTCAGTGACTCAAAAGGGGTACAAGTGTTATGATCCAGCAACAAGGAGAGTGTTGGTATCTAGGGATGTGAAGTTCATGGAAAAAAAGGGGTATTATGAGGAGAAGAAATGGGAAGACCTAGAAGACATGACTAAAGAACCAGAGAATATGGCAGTAAATCTGAGGATCTTATTGGAGAAGCTTGGGGTAGACATATCCCAAGATAAAGGGATAAGAAGGAGCACTCCTCCGTCTGATCATACTAGAGAAGCTGGAAGAACAACCCCTCTTGATCATGAGGGGGGAAAAGAGTCTGAATCAGAAGTGCAGAAATGGCACCAAGAGGATTCAGGTCATCATGATCAAGAGGTTACACATGCGACTGAGAATGCGGATCAGGATCAGTCTAGTGGAAATGAGCAGGAAGAGGAGGTAGATGAAACACCTCCAGAGGTCCAAGAAGAGGTTCAGCCTTTGCGGAGAAGCACAAGGGTGAGGAAGGATCCTTCCAACTGGGTAAACACAAGAGTGTACTACAATGCCCAGGCTGTGGAGCATCCTTCTCAAGCCGTGTGTTCCTTTGCAGAGTATCCTGAAGAGCACATGGTGTTTATTAGTAGCTTGGATGAAAATGAGATACCAAGATCCTATGAAGAAGCTGTGCAAGATAAAGAGTGGAGAGAATCAGTGGGTAATGAAAGAGATGCAATGATCAGAAATGAGAAATGGTATGAGAGTGAGCTACCTAAGGGAAAGAAAGCAGTGACTAGTAGATGGATCTTCATGTACAATGCAGATGGGACTGTTGATAGGAAGAAGACCAGGTTGGTAGCAAGGGGATATACACAAACTTATGGAGAAGATTACATCGGCACCTTTGCTCATGTTGCCAATCTACATACAATTCGGATTGTTCTATCAATTGCAACCTATTTGGAGTGGGAGCGTTGGCAGATGGATGTAAAGAATGCCTTCTTGCAAGGAGAGCTTGAGGATGAAGTATATATGCATCCTCCTTCTGGTCTTGAGCATCTAGTGAAACCAGGGAATGTTTTGAGACTGAGGAAAGCTATATATGGGTTGAAACTGTTAAGACTAATAAAAGAGTAAGGGAGATGTTGAGCTATTAGACAGAAGTGTTGCGGAGGAGTCATGAAATGGAGGGTTTGTGTTTTAGGTCTATCCGTACAAGTGTTGTGTAAACATGTACGGACACCTTGGGCAAGAAGGTATTTAGGAGAAACTTACCCGGGTGTAGTAACTTGGGAAGTTAACCTTCTTCCTTTACCTCTCCTTATCCGAACGTTGAGAGAGGATAAAGAGGCGCGCGTCCAGGCTGTCAAGTGCTGGAAAGAAGAGCATCCAGGACTAGTAACAGCATCTTGGACTAGTGCTCCATGCGTGTGAGGCTTATGGTCCATGCATTTTAAATCAGACGCTCCCTTTAGCCTTGACTACACATGCTTGTCTTTTATCTTTGAATCTCCTCTCTATTTAGCTTTGTAAAGCACTCAGATTAATAATATACATGAATCTTTAACCTCTCTCTACTCTCTCTCTTGTTCATCATGATTCATGTACTCTTTGGTACCTAAACTACTCTAAATCATCTCAAATCTTCTATAATCTCTCTTAAATCTCTCAATACCTATTCTATTCTCTAAAATATCATGGTATCAGAGCCAGGTTGGCTTTGGTATTGAGAGAGTTCGTGTCTAATCTCTTACTTCTTTGTTCTCTTGCGTGGGTTATTTTGGTATACAAAGCTTTTGCGTGTGAAAAAATTGGAGTCTTTGATACTAGATTGGAGTATTAAATTGGAGACTCATGAAGACATGAAGAAGAGAAGCATGTAACCAAGTAAGGGTGTGTGGTCCGTACAACCTTGAGGAACAAGACCATCCGTACAAAACTTGTATCCCAAGGTGTTAAGACATGACCTAGCTTTACTTGGAAGGCAAGAAGAAGTTTAAAGTCGCCTGGTATGGTCAAGAGAGCAAGAGAAGCGTTGGAGATATTTTGGGAGCAAGAAGAATGTTTAAATAAGCAAAGTCACATGTTCCACTTAAGCAGTGATCCGTTGAGGACCTGTCCCTTTCTCACGGATCAGAGCACCATTCTTTAATAGTTTCCTTGTTGTCTTTACCATTGATCTTCTCCTTTAAATATGTATACTTGTACACAGAAATGAATTAAGGAAAATAATTTCTTCATTACTCATTTCTCTCTCTCTCTCTCTCTCTCTCACACGGATTCAACTCACTCTCTTTCCTTCACTTGTTCTTCCTTGTTCTTCATTTTTACTTTGATGGTATCAGAGCTTTAAGCTCCTGATTTCCTTAAACACTTCCGCACTACTACTCTACTCACTTTACTCTTTCATTTAAACCGATTAAAATCTTGTTTCAGCTCAAGAACACCCTTTGGACCAGTGGACAATACTCTTGCCGAACCTTGTTCTTGACTTTCTCTTGGCTGATTCTTACTTTCTTCTCCTATCTACAAGTTCTATAATCCCTGTTTCACTTCTTTGCTCCTGTCTATACAAGTTTCACTTCATTTACTCCTGATTCACCCTATTACCCGCTAGACAAAAGCAAGAAGAAGATGGAGAAGATGGATTATCAGCTGCACAAACCCCTCATGATTCCGGCTACTCTAAAGGGAGCCAACTACATTACCTAGTCAAGATCGGCCAAGACTTCTCTTGGAGGACGAGGCTTATGGAAGCACATCACCACAAGTGAGGCACCAAAGAAAATCACCCAAGGAGCTGACGGAAAGGAGGTTGTAGAGGTGGACAACGACAAATGGGAACAAGATGATCTCATGGTATTGTCTATCTTGCAAAGCTCACTTGATACTCCCATTATGGAGTCATATTGCCACTGTGAAACCGCAAAGCAACTGTGGGAAACTCTTCAAAAGGTTTATGGAAACACATCAAACCTGACCCGGATCTTTGAGGTGAAAAGGGCCATCAACAACTTGCATCAAGAGGAGATGGAGTTCACCAAGCATCTAGGGAAGTACAGCCAGCTTTGGTCAGAGCTTGAGATGCTGAGACCAAGCACCACTGGCCCTAGTGTTCTTGAAGAAAGGCGTGAGCAAGACAAAGTGTTTGGACTGTTGCTCACACTTCACCCAAGCTTCAATGATGTCCTAAAGGACATACTAAGGTCCAAGGATCTTCCAAGCTATGATGAAGTGTGCTCTCAACTACAGAAGGAGCTAGGCTCAGAAGGTTTATTTGGAGGAAAAGGCGAGCTAACCATGGCCAACAAAGATGAGAAGGTAGATAATGTTGCAGCTAATAAGTCTTACTTCAAGCCTAGAGGTGGTGGAGGAGATAAGCAAGTCATGTGTGAACATTGCAAGAAGGAAGGTCACTCTAAAACCAACTGCTGGATCCTACACCCACACTTGAGACCTGCCTCAACAAATAGATACAACTGTCCTAAGGCTAATGAAGCTAGAGCACAAGAAGGGTCACAGCCTACCAATGCAGCAATGCGCATGGGGGAGGATGGGAGAGCTATGGCAGCAACTACACGGGTGGTTGGGTCTGTATCTTCACAGCCTTCCAATGGTGACTCCTTCATACACAAGTCTGACTTTGAGGCACTCATCAATGCCCTCAATGCCAACTCTGGTAACCTTAGTAGATTTCCTTCAAAATCTATGTTAAATACATCAGAACCTAGTAGACCTTTGATAGTTGACTCAGGAGCTACACATCACATGATTAGGGATGTTAATCTCATTAGTAATATCAAACCACCACGAGCTAATGTTTTGATAGCAAATGGAGATAGTATACCCATTAAAGGTATAGGAAATTTGAACTTGTTTGACAAAGAATCTCAAGCTCTTTATATGCCTACCTTTACTTCCAACTTGCTATCAGTAAAGAAAACTACTAATGATCTTAATTGTAATGTGATTTTTAGTCCTAATGAGGTTTGCTTTCAGGATATTGAGACTAGTAAGATGCTGGGAAAAGGAGAGCTATATGTTCTTGAAGACACCAAAACTAGTTCCGATTTATATGTGCAAAATTAGGGTCTTGTAAGGACATGGCCGTACATGGTCCGTACAAGATAAGCTAGGGAGGAGTTCTGGCCGTACAAAGTTCCTAAACCGGGCAGAAATGTTATGTGCAAAGATAGGGCAACTTATCTTGGAATCATGTGACCGTTTGAGCTAAGGAAGGAGAGGAATATGCCTTTGGCATATTGGAAGGATAAGGCCAGGCTGGAAAGGGAAAGGAGGAGCCTTTACCTTTACAGCTCACATGCGCCAACATTGACCAATCTTGGCCGCATGTTCAAATGAAGATTCAAATGAATGCATCTCAGCCATTCATTCAAACTCGCCACCAACCAAGAGAAGACCAGTCCACACACCATCTTAACCATCCATTTCTATCAAGCAATTATATCCATAGGATTTAGGTTTATGCTTTAGTCTTATGTGAGCTTATAAAAGCAATGTGTAGGAGTTTTGTAAACCCTAAGCGAGTGAGGAGGCACAATGCCTCTCCTCCTTCATGAATGAAAAGCTTAAAGCTTAGAGAAATAATATCAGTGTGTTCTTGATTAGTTTCCCTTAGTCTACCCCTTTCTTATACTCTAAATCTCTCCATAATCTCTCAAAGTCTCTAGTTTCTAATCAAGTTCATACTTTTGTTTCATCAGATTTCTTTCTTTACCAAACCAACTATCTAAACTCGTTTTCCCTCTCAAACACACACAACCAGAGTTGTTAGAACTCTTAAAAACAACAGGAAATTTGAACTTGTTTGACAAAGAATCTCAAGCTCTTTATATGCCCACCTTTACTTCCAACTTGCTATCAGTAAGGAAAGCTACTAAGGATCTTAATTGTAATGTGATTTTTAGTCCTAATGAGGTTTGCTTTCAGGATATTGAGACTAGTAAGATGCTGGTAAAAGGTGTGAGCAAAGGAGAGCTATATGTTCTTGAAGACACCAAGACTAGTTCAGATTTATCTTATGCATTTAAATCCACTTCTGTTTTATCTATTGATGTTTTATGGCATGCTAGATTAGGCCACCCTCATTCTAGACCTTTAGCATTGATGTTACCTAATCTATATTTTAAAATTGAAAGCTGTGAAGCTGGTATCCTTGGTAAACATTGCAAATCTGTTTTTCCTAAATCTATGACTATTTATGAAAACTGCTTTGATTTGGTTCATTCTGATGTCTGGACAGCACCTTGTTTATCTAGGGAAAATCATAAGTATTTTGTTACATTTATAGATGAAAAATCAAAGTTTACTTAGTTAACATTGATCCCAAGCAAAGATAGGGTGTTAGAAGCATTTACAAACTTTCAAAACTATGTCACTAACCACTTCAACTCTAAGATTAAAATTTCTAGGTCTGATAATGGTGGAGAATACACAAGTCATGCGTTCAAACACCACTTATCTAGACATGGGATCATTCATCAAACAAGCTGCCCATACACACCTCAGCAAAATGGTGTGGCTGAGTGATATATGGTGTTTTTAGCATATTCTAATAAGAGAGTTCCCACACTTTCAAACCTTTCTTCCTGTTCTTGATACTTGACATTGTTTGAGGACAAACAAGGATCTAAGTCTGGGGGAATTGATATATGGTGTTTTAGCATATTCTAACAATGTTTTCTAAAGTGTTTTTGAATCTTTATCGAGTCTTTTTAGTCCTTTTTAAGTCATTACAGGTATGGAGTTGCTTTGGACGGAAGATGGACCAGTTGGAGAAAAAGATTTCAACTTGATGATTTTCACGAAGAACAGTCTGCAAACTGTTCCCGAGTGAGCGGAGCAGCCTGAAGTGCCTGTTCATGCGCGCGAGATTTTTAAGGAAATCTTAACATATTTCGGGATTTGCCCTAATTCTCCTATTTTTCTCCCCCAGCCGCCAGCAGCCTCCATATATCTTCTTTTTCTATTTTCTACATTAGAGTACGCTACTTTTTACAGAGAAACAACTCTAGAGCTTTGGATTTCAATACTTTGTAATTTTGAGGGAGAAGGATCTCTACAACCTTTGGAGAAGATTTCTGAACCCTCTTGCTTATTATTTATTGATTCAGACATGTTTTCTTCATCTCTATTCTCTGTGATTTCTCTGTTCATGGCTGAGTAGTCACTTGTTAGGTTTANGCCAGCGAGAGTAGATGTTAGGGCAATTCGTGAACCAATTGAACCTGACCTTAATGCTTGTCATCAGTGTCTAATCCAAACGATAGTTTAGGTATTAGGATTGTTTGATAAATTGATAGACACCACGACAGTGGGTTTATTTAACCTTGTTGTTCAAGTTCTAGATTGGCTCTTATTGCTTTCCTGAATAGTTGTGTAGCTCATGATCCTAAGTATCCCGATGAATCATCATAAACCTAGCTCTTTTATAATCTGAAACCAAACCAACTTGTTACTTGCTTTTTAAGTTATTCCTTTTACTTTAAAACCCCATATTGTTTTAGCTTAATATTGATCCTATAATAATAAAGTGTAAAATTTGGTCTCTGTGGATTAGATCCTCAAGTACTACATTGAACCTCTTATTTGAGAGAGTAGCTTGAAGGTTAATTTGAGCATATCAAATTTGGCGCCGTTGCCGGGGACCATCTTTTTACCTTTATTTTTCGGTTATTTATTTAGTCTAAAACTTCTAACTTGCCTTATCTTATTTGCTGCAGCTAATGTTTCAGGTGCATGACCAGTAGACATACTCGGAGCAACGCACAAGGGGATTTAGTTTCACTTAGCAACCAGGAGCTAGCAAGGTTAGAAAGAACCAATCGACAGCAACAAAGGCCGAACAACGCCACAATAGGCGACTACGGCACTCCAGAACAACTCGCTGCTGCGTTGCAACAGATGCAACAACAGATGCTTCAGATGCAGCAGAACATCCAAGCTCAGCAGGATGCTGCTCAACAGGCTGCTCTCGCGCAGCAGGAACGGCCGGAGCAAGCTGTTCCAATCGGGCAGAGAAATCGACCGCGTAACATCCCTGCTACGCGCTCTGCCATTGCTCCACCGCCATGTACCAGGAAAGACTTTGAGATCAAACCTGCCATGATCAACCTGGTACAGAGAAAGACGTTCCATGGGTTACCAGCTGAGATACCAATGGAACACATCGAGGCTTTTGAAGAGATCTGCAGCTTTACTCGTGCAAACGGTGTTCCACCTGACTTCATCAAGTGCATGCTGTTCCCGTTTTCTCTAGAAGGCAAGGCTTCAAGATGGCTTAAGTCACTTCCTACAGGTTCCCTCACTACTTGGGAACAGGTCAGAGCGGCTTTTCTGGGCCATTTCTACACAAAGGCAAAAACGGCTGCTCTCAGGAACAAGATCTCATCTTTCAAACAACTTGCTAATGAGCCATTCAATGAAGCATGGGAACGGTTCAATGACACCCTCAGAGAGTGCCCACATTACGGGTTTGACAATGACCACATCCTAGGAATCTTCTATGATGGTGTGGATTGGGAATACCGAAGTGTTCTGAATTCTGCGAGCAATGGAGACTTCATGACTCAGACCACTGATGGAGCGTTTGAGCTGATTGAGAACATGGCTGCTAGTTCAGCCAATAGGATCCAGGAGATCGATCGCTCCAAGGAAGTGAACAGTGTNTCAGACCACTGATGGAGCGTTTGAGCTGATTGAGAACATGGCTGCTAGTTCAGCCAATAGGATCCAGGAGATCGATCGCTCCAAGGAAGTGAACAGTGTCGGCACCCAGAAGATTGATGAGCTGTCAGCTAAGGTTGATCTGCTACTTAAGAACAACCAAGGGCAAGTCTACATCATGGAGGAAGCTACGGCTGAGCAGTTTCAGAACAGTCACGAGGTTGTTCCTGAGGCTGGAAAGAAAGGGAACAATCAGCAGGAGATCAGCTACATCAACGGACATGGGTATGCGCAGAACAACCATGCACAAGGTGCGAGATATCAGCAAGGCTTCCCTCAGAATTTTCAGGGTAAAACATTTGTTTTCAGTCAGGCACATGACCGGTTTGTGGGTCAGAATCAGAATCAGCACCAACAACAGTCGCAGAGCAACCAACAGGCTGCTCCAGCTACTACCAGTGGTCCACAAGATGAGCTGCAAGGTTTGGGTATGATGATGCATCAACTGTTGCAGGGACAGCAGATTCAGGAAAGGCATTACACCAGGTTACCTCAGAGATTAACACCAGAATGGACAACATGTTCGCTGAGCTGAATACAAAATATGACACTGTGAGCAGCCACATAAAGAGGATTGATGTTCAGCTTGCTCAAACAGCTGAGAGTGTCAAGAGGCAACAAGGGACGCTCCTTGGAAAAATTGATAAAAATCCTAGGGCGGAGCACTGTAATGCAATAGAGCAACCGTTTGCAGAGACTATTCTGGGCGCAGAAGAGAAGACAAAGCAGTCTGCAAACTCTGGAACGACTGCTCCTGACAAACCTGCTGAGACTCCACCACTTCGAGTCTATGTTCCTAAGGTCCCATATCCTATTCCACTTAGACATCTGAGGGATCCCATTAGTGCAGAGGAGCTGGAAGGCTTTAATAAGATGGTGAGGAAGCTTCCTAAAGAACTCTCATTCGAAGATGCTCGGCAGATCCGGCCATTGCATTCGTTCTTCACATACACTAGAGAGATAGAGAGACTCAAGAGGAAATTAAAGCCCTTTATACCAAGGCAATGACCACGCCATCACTGAAGGTTTTTCCTAAGGTTGCTGACCCTGGTAAATTTATTTTTCCATGTTCCTTTGCTGGAGTAGAATTTAAAGAAGCTCTTTGTGATTCTGGGTCTAGTGTGAATCTTGTCTCAAAGGCGATTGTAGATGAGTTGGGCATTATGGATGTTGAGCCTTCTCAGGTGAATCTGGCTTTTGCTAACTCCTCCAGAGCAGTCCCTTATGGCACCATTCGCAACCTTCTTGTCCAAGTTGGGGATTGTATTTTGCATGCTGAATTTGAAATTGTTGAGATGAGCAAAGATCATGAGATGCCTTTGATTTTTTGAAGGTCATTTATGGCTACAGTGGGAGCAATCGTTGACATGCCTAATAAGAGAGTCTCCTTCTCAAACATCAGCAAGAAGACTTTCTACAAGGCTGTCCCAACCAGGTCACAAATCCGATACGCCTCTTGCATCTCAGTGGTTTATGCAGAACAGCAGGAAATCGTTCCTAAGAAGGAGCACTGTTCCAGAATAAGAGAACATGGTGAAAAGAGCGAGATCAAAGAAGTCATGGATGGAGATCCTCACACTGATACCAATGAACTCCGTGGGAATGCAAGGGTAATAGAAAAAGTCCAGAAGAAAAGGGTCAAGAGTGGTCCTACGATGACTTTGATACCTCGCATGTGCGATGAGAACTCCATTGAATATGAGGTAAAGTGCAAAGGTACCTCCAAACCATTCTCTAAAGTCAGAGCTATTCTCACACATGAGCTGAAGGAGAAAGGAGAAGCTGCTGTTAAAGGGTTGTTGAGCAGAGTATTGAAGCTGAACATGACTGATTGTGGAGCTTGTTTTGGAGCAAGCGCTCATGCTCAACCTGACTGAGCCCTATCACAAAGTCAAGCTAGTGACTTAAACCAAGCGCTTGGTGGGAGGCAACCCACTGGTAAGTGTAAATATCATTAGGATTTTCTTTTTGCTTATTTTTGGTTTTAGTTTATTGAGTTTCAAGTCAAAAATCAGAAAAACCCGAGATACTTCAAAAAATTTTCTGGGTTTCAGAACCGGAGCAGCTATCCCTCCGAGAAGAGTGGCTGCTCCAGGCGGAGATCAGACGATGGAGAACCCAGAATTTTCGTGGAACGCCCGTTTCACGCAGGTAAGTATCTCAACCAAAAATATTTATATTTATGTTTTTATTTACACCTTCTCTCTGATTTATTTTCACACCGAGACGTTGTGAAGTANCATTACATCATCTTGTTCTCCAGAAGCTTTCAGCTTGTAGAGGTTACTCTGGAAAGACTTAACTCCATTTAACTTGAACGTAATCTTGACTATAATTCTTCTTGTCATGGGCGTTAGATTAGGGTTTAACGTGATTAACACTCAGGACTTCTTATTCTTTCTATCCATCTTGCTGATCCTGAGTGGCTAGCTCATCTTTTTAGCTAGTACCCACCTTGAAACCCCTAAGCCTTTATTCCGCCCTCATGCATTTGCTTTTTAGTATTTTATGTGCAGATATGTGCAAAAGGGTCGGAGAGAAAAGGATCGACGCAGCCTCTTACTCGTTACTGCAGCAGATAAATGTTCTAAGAGAAGAACGGGCGAGCTACGAGAGCAACTGTTCCGACGCCTTATGAGTCAGAAAAAGTAAGAGCATGCTAAGGAGAAACATGAATGAGAATGTAATCAAGAAGTCCAGTGGCAAGTCAAAATCACCAATGTTACCTCCTGCTTCGTCACCATCACCAGTGTTATCTTCAAAAAAAAAAAAAAAAAAAAAAAAAAATCAGGTGATGGAGGAGGGGAAGATCACAAAGAAACAAGAGCCACTGGGAAATTTGAGTAAAAGAGAGTGTGCAAAAAGTTGAAGAGACAAAGACCATGCAGATGATCGACTGTTCCACAAGAAGAACAGACGTTTGATCGGATCAACTGTGCAAGAGGAAGAGCAGGCAAAAACGAGTAGGGGCTGTGGACATCAATGGATCTACCCTCTCTTGCAATTTTGCGCGATATCCTGCATCCTCTGCGCAAATGGTAACCCCTAAACACTGATTAGCTCCACTTAAACACTTAAAAGGCCTGTTTCATACCTAGACCGTTTACCCTTGATAATGCCTATGATGAGAAGCTCATGCCACTCTTAATTGAATGTAAGGAGTTTTGCCTGGAAGGTGTAACTTTTGCAGCTCTGAGATACAGAGTATGGCGCCGGTTTGAACAGCAGTCAGTGGGGTTTTGGTAAGGGTGTTTTGTCCTAGTTTTACTTCTTGTATGGTTCAGAGATTCGTGGTTAAAGTATGGTTATTGAGCAATAAGAGAGTTCCCACACTTTCAAACCTTTCTTCCTGTTCTTGATACTTGACATTGTTTGAGGACAAACAAGGATCTAAGTCTGGGGGAATTGATATATGGTGTTTTAGCATATTCTAACAATGTTTTCTAAAGTGTTTTTGAATCTTTATCGAGTCTTTTTAGTCCTTTTTAAGTCATTACAGGTATGGAGTTGCTTTGGATGGAAGATGGACCAGTTGGAGAAAAAGATTTCAACTTGATGATTTTCACGAAGAACAGTCTGCAAACTGTTCCCGAGTGAGCGGAGCAGCCTGAAGCGCCTGTTCATGAGCGCGAGATTTTTAAGGAAATCTTAACATATTTCGGGATTTGCCCTAATTCTCCTATTTTTCTCCCCCAGCCGCCAGCAGCCTCCATATATCTTCTTTTTCTATTTTCTACATTAGAGTACGCTACTTTTTACAGAGAAACAACTCTAGAGCTTTGGATTTCAATACTTTGTAATTTTGAGGGAGAAGGATCTCTACAACCTTTGGAGAAGATTTCTGAACCCTCTTGCTTATTATTTATTGATTCAGACATGTTTTCTTCATCTCTATTCTCTGTGATTTCTCTGTTCATGGCTGAGTAGCACTTGTTAGGTTTAGGGTGTTAGGGATCATGGATCAATGAGCTAGACACAAATAGGATTGTTATTCTTTGATATCTCTATCTATTGCTATACTTACTGCTTGTGTTAAACTGGCCATACAACATCTGATATCAGGTTTAATCTAATCATCAAAAGTGTTTTAGGTTGCTAGAAAAGGCATAGATAGGCGATTTTTCCCTAGCTAGCGAGAGTAGTTGTTAGGGCAATTCGTGAACCAATTGAACCTGACCTTAATGCTTGTCATCAGTGTCTAATCCAAACGATAGTTTAGGTATTAGGATTGTTTGATAAATTGATAGACACCACGACAGTGGGTTTATTTAACCTTGTTGTTCAAGTTCTAGATTGGCTCTTATTGCTTTCCTGAATAGTTGTGTAGCTCATGATCCTAAGTATCCCGATGAATCATCCTAAACCTAGCTCTTTTATAATCTGAAACCAAACCAAATTGTTACTTGCTTTTTAAGTTATTCCTTTTACTTTAAAACCCCATATTGTTTTAGCTTAATATTGATCCTATAATAATAAAGTGTAAAATTTGGTCTCTGTGGATTCGATCCTCAAGTACTACATTGAACCTCTTATTTGAGAGAGTAGCTTGAAGGTTAATTTGAGCATATCACTGAGAGGAAGAATCGCCACCTGATGGAAGTAGCAAGGAGTATGATGTTCCATACTAGTGTTCCTAAAAGGTTTTGGAGTGATGATGTGGTTGCTGCATGCTACTTGATCAATAGGACACCAACTAAAATCCTGCAAGATGAATCTCCATTTCAGGTATTGCATAAAACAAACCCTCCTCTAGATCACTTACGTGTGTTTGGATGTGTGTGCTATGTATTGGTACCAGGTGAACAAAGAACCAAGCTAGATCCTAAGAGTGTCAAAGCCATGTTCATTGGATATGCACACACACAAAAAGGGTAAAAATGCTACTGTCCAGAGTCTAGGAGAGTTCTAGTGTCAAGGGATGTCAAATTTGTGGAGGAAAAAGGGTTCCATGACAAGAAAAATTGGGAAGACCTCAGTGATTTGTCTCATGGAGGATCAGATAGAGCTACCAATCTGCAGATCATCATGGAGAGCCTAGGAATCAGCTCATCAATTCCCTCAACCACCACAGATTCATCCGCACCTAGTGCTCCTGAATCACACTCTCAGCCTCACCAACTTGATCCTGAGGGGGGAAATGAATCTGAATCACAACCATCAAGAGAGAATGAAGATGATTCAGCAAGTGCACATGATCAAGATGGTGAAACATAATCAGGTCATCATCAAAATGAGGAGGAGGCTGGTGAAGTTATGGGAGAACCAGAACCAGTGGTAGAAGAGCAACAACAACTTCAACCACTAAGGAGAAGCACTCGGATTAGACATCCTCCATCCAACTGGATAAACACACGGGTGTACTTCAACAACAATGTTGTTGCACATCCTATTCAAGCAGCATGCTCAATGGCAACTTTCCCTCAGCAACACCAAGTCTTTATGACTAATCTCGACCAAGACTTCATTCCAAAGACCTATGAAGAGGCAATGGAAGATGAGGGATGGAGAGAATCAGTGGGAGCAGGGATGGGTGCTATGGAAAGGAATGACACATGGTTTGAAACTGAGTTACCTAAGGGCAAGAAAGCTGTGATCAGCCGGTTACTCTTCACCATCAAATATTTGGCTAATGGAAAGCCAGAGAGGAAGAAGACCAGATTGGTTGCAAGAGGTACACTCAGGTTTATGGAGAAGACTACCTTGACGACACCTTTGCACCACTGGCCAAACTTCACACCATAAGGATCATAATATCAGTGGCTGTGAACTTGGAATGGGATCTATGGCAAATGGATGTCAGGAATGCCTTCTTACAAGGAGAATTAGAGGATGAGGTGTATATGAGACCACCTCCTGGCCTAGAAAGCATGGTGAAACCAGGGAATGTCTTGAGATTGAAGAAAGCTATATATGGTCTAAAGCAATCACCTAGAGCCTGGTATCACAAGTTGAGTACAACCCTAAATGGAAGAGGTTTTATAGAATCAGAAGCTGATCACACACTCTTCACACTCCCAAGCAAGCAAGGTGTTGTGGTAATCTTGACCTATGTGGATGATATAATTATCACTGGAAATGACAAAGAAGGTATCATCTCAACTAAAGCTTTCCTTAAAAGTTCATTTGATATTAAAGATTTGGGTGAGCTAAATTTCTAGGAATAGAAATGTGTCGTTCTAAGGAAGGGCTGTTTCTATTTCAAAGAAAGTACACACTTGATTTATTGAATGAGGCAGGAAAGCTAGGAGGAAGAGTGGCCAAGACACCACTTGAAGAAGGATACAAAGTCTTGCGTGAGGGGGAGTTTGAAGATGAACCATTTGGAGAGTTCAAACTTTATAGGAGAATGGTGGGCAAACTGATATATCTAACCATCACTCGGCCAGATATCTCCTTTGCAGTGAACCAAGTGAGCCAGTAATGCAAGGTCCTAAAGTTCACCATTGGAATATGGTGGAAAGGATCCTAAGGTACCTAAGGGAAGCTCCGGGTCAAGGTGTATGGATGGGCTACAACAAAAGCACAGAGATAGTGGGGTATTGTGATGCAGATTGGGCTGGTGATAGAGTAGACAGAAGATCTACAACAGGCTATTGCACTTTCATAGGAGGCCACTTAGTGACTTGGAAGAGCAAGAAGCAAAAGGTGGTATCATGTTCAAGTGCAGAGGCAGAATATAGAGCCATGAGGAAACTTACTAGTGAGCTCATTTGGATTAGGAACCTGCTGAGAGACTTGGGCATAGACACAACAACACCAATCACAATGCATTGTGATAACCAGGCAGCTATTCATATAGCATCCAACTCAGTGTTTCATGAAAGAACAAAGCACATTGAGGTGGATTGTCACAAGGTGAGACAAGCTGTGGAGCAGAAGATTATTCTACCTTGCTATACAAGAAGTGAAGACCAGTTAGCTGATATCTTCACCAAGGGAGCAAGCAGGAAGGTCTGTGAGTCTATACATCCGAGATTGGGACTCATTTGTGAGAATAGACAGATTATGGTGTGTGAGTGGTGTTTAGAACAGAGTGTGGTCGAAATTAAAGAGAAAAGAATGAAGAGAGTATGTGAGAATCAAAGAGACTGCAATGGAAAATAAGAGAGATTTAGGAGGAGTATAAGATTATTGTGAGATATTTCGTGTAAGAGAGTAAGAAACCAGAGAATAGAGAGATTAATGAGACAGGAGAATGGTGAAGAAGAAAGGGGAACTCCCCACTTTCAGCTTGATTTGTTTTGATTACAAGAGAGGCTAATATATAGCCCAACTACACAACAAACTAGCTAATAAACAATTACTTGTGTAGGGAATGGATAAACAATAATATTGTGGGGAAATCAGAAGGGGCAGGCTG